>NDGM011240389.1:6367-21197 GCA_002564305.1 Octomys mimax | reverse complement strand
GTTTGATCCCCACAACTCAAGCCAGCCAAACCTGCCCTGAAGGCATTCGGAGAAAAAAAAAAACATTATTGAATTCTAGTGCTTTGTTTAAAAAAATTTTGTATCATTTTTAATGCCTTTTTTTTTTAACTACTATTTGTATTCTTTAAAAAAAAATTAAAAACATCTTTCTATGCCTGAAAAAAAAGAAAGGCCATGTGACCAGCAACTAGACTCTCCTACTAAGTGATTGGTCACCTGTGACAATAAAGAAATGTTCATTTTTTTCCAGTAGTGGGAATTGAACTCAGGACCCTGAGCTTGCCAAGCAGGTGCCTACTCTACTGAGCTATCTCCCCAGTCTGACACTTCTTCTTTGTTCCATCTCCCCGCAGCTCCCATTGCCACTACTGCAGGCCTAACCACTTGGCCACCTCTCCCTCATCACTCTAGTCTTTCCCATTGGACATTTCTTGAAATATCTGGTTGTTTGTATACTATTTTTCAAAGGTCTGGAGTCCTAAAATTGCAGTGTAGAAGACATTATTCAAATACGTACATTTTTAATTGTAGCACTATTTATTGTATTATTCTTTTTAATGACAACAAACTACTACAATAGATGCAACAGTACAACTGTACTAAATCAAACAATATTTCAAAACATGTTTTTTTTTTTTTTTCAGTGCTTAGGATCAAACTTGGGACCCTGCTATGGATAAAACAAATGGTTTATCAAATGTAAGATAATTTGTACCTAATTCAACAAAGCATTGTTTTCTTATTTTTATTTTATTTTTTATGTATTTGGGACAGGGTCTATAGAGCCTCACTACACAGATTGGACTTGTAGTAACCCTTCTGTTTTTCAGCCTCCTAAGTGCTGGGACTACAGATGCATGCCACCATGCCCAGTCTCATTCACCATCTCAGTGCACCTTGGAGGTGGCATCAGAAGAGCAGCCCAGGGGATTGGACCCCTGGCCTTTATGTATGCCTCAGCACGTGCTTTAATCTGCTGAGTTATGTGTGAGGCCCCTTGTTTTTTAGAAATATGTAAGTTTTACTCATTGTAAGGAACTCCTCAGCCTTTCTATAATAGCCCCAAGCATCCTAGTTATTTATCTCCTTTTCTATAGAATATATTTTCTAAAATAAAACAAACAACCCAACAAACAACATAAAACAAAACATAACCTTCATTAAGGCCACTGTAATGCCAAGTTCATATTACTTCATTATGTAGCAATAAAAAGGAACTAAATATCTCTAATTTATGTACTATACAAATGGTGTTATCTTTGATGACTTCATGATTTATCAGATTATTTTCCTTCCAACAAAATAGAAGAATTTCCAGAAGGAAATTTAGTATTTCTTCCAAGACAAAATATTCATAGACAGGCTGCTTTTAATATATCATCTGTCCTGAGATGGTCATAAAATACAGAGGATAAGCTTGGTATGGTGATGCATGCCTGTAACTCAGCACTCAGGAGGCTAAGGCAGGAGGAGTACTACAATTTTGATGCCAGCCATGGCCTAAGGTGCATTTAAGCCCAGTCTAAACTATACAACAAGACCTTGTCTCAAAAAGACCAAAATCATCATCATCATCATCATCACCATCATCACCATCATCACCATCATATGCGATAATGGATTTCTTTGAATGAAGATTTTATTCTACTTTAAAATTATAATATAGTATTTAAGGCTAAAACACAGAAAAGTAATTCAGAGAAAGCATTGTTTGACTGTTGTAATAATCCCATGTTTATCATAAATAAACAAAAAATAAATTTGCAATAAGCAGATTTCTCATGAAGGAAATGTCACAAACAAGATAAAAGGAAAAATTTTGGGTCATCGTTGAAGTTTTCTTAACATGGATTAATTTTTTAAAGAATACTTTGAAAATGTTAGTATGATTCTTATGGATTAGGTATAACATTTCTCTTCTCTTGAAACATAATAATGATCGGAATAATTGGCATTTCTTGGACATTCATAAGGGAGAATTAAATAAATAAAATGTGTAAATAAATATACAGATAAATAAGGCCATAAAATAAGCTGTAGAATTTTTCTGATTCTTTATTGGACTATATTAGATATTTTGCAAAATATTAGATATATTAAATAATATATACATATAATGATCACCATACTTACATTCCAATGACATATGTATATAAAAGCAAAATAACAAATGTATTACTTACGTGTTTATGCTGTTCCAGGAAGTCTTTTTTTACCAATATGCAAAAAGATATTAATCATTAAATATCTATATATGCATAAATTTAATGTTATCTTCCATATTGTTTTATTATGGAAGATGAGGTCTACATTTCATCATAAATGTGAAAGAGCTTTCTTCTCTTTCTTATAATTTCATAAGATTATCAATTTGAGTATATTACTATCTTTCTATAGAAATCATAGCAGACATGACTGAAAATGTTCTCTAACAGCTAGAATTCACTCTGTCAACATACATGACACTGAGAGGCCACAAAATTATCACTATCACTCCCTTAGCAACACATGCCAGAGAAACCTCAGTCGATGACTAAAGGAAACTGCTCTGTAGTTGCTCGGCTGTGTTGCTCCTCAGGGAGCACAACTCCAAGGCCAGTATTTTACACTGACTCCTAGAGTTCTCCACATGACTGATTCAACCACAGAAAAGTAGCTGTCTTGATACTCCACAATGTTCTACTTCCAGTGTACTACTAAAATTCCTTTTCAGGGTGAATGTCTTCTTCAGGTTGCTAGGAATGTTGTCAGCTGAAGCACCCTGACTACTTTCCATCTGGAGGAGTCACCTTTGCGTAGTGATGCCACTCTCTTCTATCTTTCTGCATCCAATGACAAAACATACAGACTTCTAAAGAAACAGCCTCTCTTCCCTAATCCGGACAAAGCAGAAGGATGCTAAATTCATGCAAATCCATCTTCTTTTCAAGGAAGACAGTGTATCACATTTTGGATTCAGCACTATTCTGAAAGAACAGAAACTACAGAAGAGTCTACACCTAAATGGCAGCCAGTCACTTGGGGTATGGAAGTAGTTCCCTGTTATAGAAGAGTAATGGACACCTATTGAGAGAAACTCACCCTGTTGAAAAAAGAACGCCTCCCAGTAATGGATAATTGGATAAGAAAATTAGAATCTGTATACACAAATGTCTTTCATTTCCATATTCTCATTGTCTTTTATCATGTGAAATATATTCCTTGCCCAAATATGATGATGTAAACCCTCCAAAGTAAATGATATGAAATGCATGTTATATGTCTATAATTCTCCTTGTGGTCACTAGGTTAGGAACTAGAATTTTGGCACAGCACAATTGATGTGGGATGGTCTTGGGCCGCTAATGATGAAGGAAAGAAGCTATCCCTAGAAGGAGGTTTTGAATTAACTAACATATGCTAGAAGAATCTAGAAGAGTAGTCATAAGGCTGGTTCCTGAGAATGCTGGATCAAGGCATGTTCTATTAGGTAGCATTTGTCAGTATGGGAATAACTTAATCCATGCCTATAAAAACACTTTGTCAAAGACCCAGAAAATTTAGCTAGCATTAAACTAGACAGATTATAATAAGCATGAGGAAAGCTAATGTCCATATTGAAAAATGTAGAAATTCCACTGTTTATTTGGGAAATAGTAGAGAGTCTTATTAAAATGCTGAACGAAGTGCTCGTGCTTGAGATTTCATGTAGGGCTATCAATCTTAGCAGATGGCTTTGTCCCATGTTTACTGAAGCAAAGCAATAGCTCATTGAAAGCATCAACAGAACCAACTGAAGGGTTCAGGGGATTCTTCCCTTTATAGAATGAGGTTGAAAGAGGAGAAGTCAGCATAGAAGCGGACTCACTAAAAGCAAAGAGGATAATCCATTATCCAAAAAGGCTTACTTTGTGCAATTAAACATGAGACATCAGGCTTTCCATCCATGAGTCTTAATATATTTTATGTGCTTATATGCCAAAATACCAACTCTAACTCTACAGGAGTAGATTCCTACCTGCAAGCTAGGAATTCCCTTCCCTTTTAGCCATCATCAAAGTCAATCCATCCTTTCCAGTCTATTCATTTCCTCCTTATCCACTGAAGCCACTATGGTAGCCATATTTACTTTGCACTTATTGCTGAAATGCTGACATTGGTCCTCTGTTGTCCCAGAGTTCAGTGATAACACCAGGAAAACAGTTATATAACACATCTTTACTGAAATCATTTTGCACAATAAAACTGTGATTGACACCAAACTGGCAAAGGGGATGACCTGCAATGTCCCCTGAAATTATCTGGCATTGGTCACAAATACCTGGTATTTCCCTGGGGACTACAGATCCATTTTAGCATGTCAGAGACTTTGATGCTTTCCGTGAGACTCTGGAAAGGCAGACTGCACATCTTGATTTTATTTAGTGTGACCCAACTTTGTATTTAAGGCTTTCAGGTCACTCAAAAAAGGCACTAGAATCAATTTCATGTGCTTTTACCAAAACTGTAAAGCCCACTCCCTTGATCATGTTCTCATGCAAACAAATTATCCTTTATCCAGCCTTAAATTCTATGTAGAACTAAAAGGTAAAGTCTTTGGGGATAGTGATTATATCAGAAGCGTGGAACCCTCATGATTAGGATCAGTGTCAGAGTGCAGCTGCTTTGACCCAGAGGCAAAAATGAGCAGAGCTGTTAAGTAACTTAAAACTCTTCCTGGTCACTTTCGGCTCCTCATAGAAATAGAATGGTTACCTTGTTTTGGAGTGCTAAGCAAAGAACTGGTCAGGATAGCCCAAAAGATAGCAAGATTTTATGTTTATTGAAGGTAGGAAAAGAGACATGCTTTGTAGAATGGTGATTGCGCCAAGTAGAAGTGGAGAAAAAGATACACTTTGATGTGAGAATGGACTGCTCTAAAAGGAGAACACAGTAGTGGGGCTCGTTGTCAACTGCACTATAATATCTTCCACTTCTCAGGCTGACATCAGATCTAGGTCATCCTATCTTAACCTTGCTCAAGTTCTCCTAAGAAAAACTGAAGGTAAGCTGGGGGGATTTAGCTCAGTGGCACAGTACTTGACTAGCAAGCAGGAGGTCATGAGTATGATTCCTGGTAAAAATTAAAAAAAAAAAAGAAACAAAAATTGAAGATAGCATGCTTTGATTGAATCCACATATAGGGCTTTGTGCATGTGCCCTGAGACTTTGCAATTAACAGATCATGTCCATTTTCCAGCTAATTTTTTATTCCCTAATCTCCTTTACCATTATAACTCTCATTCTGAAAGCAATTGAAAGTAATCATTCAGAGTAACATGTCTTTTCTTAAGTTGAGAGAATTTCAAAAGCATGAGGCATTCAAGAATGTCCCTATAACAGTAGCTCTCAAAGCTGAGTCTCCCAGGACTAGGGATAGCTAAAAAACATAGGCCTACCTGCCAAGCACAAGGTGGTGAGTTCGATTCACAGTACCACGAAGAAAATGAAAGCCCCAAAATTATAATCCCCAAAGCAGAGTCTATTCATCATTGGGTCCACAAAAATCTCTCTGAGTATTCAAAGTATCTCCTGGCTGCATCAGAGAAGATCCTGAAGCTGAAACATAAAGTTTAACCTACCCTTTTGTAGAACAAGTTAGTAAATTCACTGACTCATATTGCAGAAAAATAATTTTCAGGACTTATCAGTAAGAGGCTGTGAAAGTAGGTGTGATCTACTAACTGCAAGATCCAATAACGCACGTACACAACAGCTCCCAATGCCCGGCACATGAACTTCTCAGGAGAACTAAGGCAGGTTAACAGCAGGATGGCTCAGACCTGACATCAGCCTGAGGTGTGGAATCCCTGTACTGAGTTTGAGGACCCAAAGGGAGATGCACTTATAAGTGCCCTCAGGATTCAAAAACCATAAAAGACATAGACTTTAGAGCTATGGATGAGCTCAGGATGAGCTCTCTATTGTGTCTTTTCTCAGGAGAGCTCAACAGCCATAGCCCTTTGCAGCGTCAGGTTGAGCTCAACAGCTATGGCTGTTTTTATACATGCTAAATATCTTCAAGGGTGCCATTAAATATAGTAGTATACTAGAGAAAGTACAAAATAAGAGTTAATAAAAGCTAAACATTGCAGCCTGAACAATGTTCACACACAAAAATAAGTTATCAATTGGTCACATTGTTAAAACCTAACAGTATAAAACATGTATTTTAAAATCTTTAGCTATTAAGTTCAAAAAGTACTAGTGTCTCCATGAAACAATTCCTCTCCAAAGCCAAAGTACAGTTAAAAATTAATTCAAATGATAGAACACATTCAAAAGCCAAAAAACTTTCAGTCTTTGTTGATGTGGAGGTATAAACTCAAAGCTTTGGGGCTTTCTCACGCTGCAAAGAGCTATTTCTCTGGTTCACTCAAAGCAGCAGATGACGAAGTCCACAGATGTCATTAAGTTCAATAAAGGGCAAGAGGGCTCATACCTAGCTCTGACTTCCCCAGGAAGTGTGGCTACTGTGTCCACAAAAGTAGGAGGTGTGAGAACCAAAGGCACACTGTTCTGCTAGCTAAAGAGATAGCAAGTCACCCCTCCCTCCACCCTAAAACTCTTTCCCGAGGTAAAGAAAAATTATACAAGGGGGGAAATTAAGATACACTTTTCCACAGAATAAGGATTTCAAAATATTAATGTAATTTTTATCTTAAAAAAATTTAACTAGAGCCATCTGGCCATTTCTGAACATATCTTAAGATGTATCCAGATTCATTTCCGTTGATTACTAGATACTTCTAGTCAAAGATATTAAATTTCTTCCCAAATATTTTAACCATGAGTGTGACTACAGTGTGTTACCTCCTACATCACCATGTAGTGGAGGAGAAAAAGTGGATGTTCAAGCAGCAAGTAACAATTATGGCCCTTTCACATAGCGGGATTGGAGTTTATCTTCAGGATGCATCTTTACTGTCTTGGTAAGTCTTTTAATGTCCTTTTCTTTCTCAGCTGCATCCTTTGACTTGTTTTTATTTTTTTAAACTATCCTTAGCATCTGAGTCAGTTTTTGATGCGGAGCTTTCAGAAGATTTATATGAACAATTCTTTTTCTACTTTTTCCTTGCTTCCTCATCTTCAGAATTTGAAGAGCTGCTGGAAGAATCAGAGCTTGATGAAGAAGATGAATACCTACCAGATTTCTTCTTTCTGTGTTTTTTTTAATGAGCTCTCATTTCCACTTAATTTCTTTCTGTGCTTTTCTAGTTCTTTCTTGCAATTCCCATTCGTTTTTTCCTTCAAATTCAGCCAAATCCTTGGAGCCTTTCTTTTTCTTTTCTAGTTGTTCTTCCACTTCTTCCCAGGTAGGCCTGGGTTGATTCAGTTAATCTTGTGTGTTTGGCCCTGAAAACTGGATTGGATATCTTGATCTGGCCATTGGTATCGGATTCATGTAGGCCACCTGGTTGTCCCATTTCCCCATGCTGCCGGACAGAGCTCCCAGTTAAGACTGCGAAAGCTAGACCAGGGTACAGAAGCAGCGGAAACAGGTTTGCCGTGGCCACACCCGCCCCATTTACTTTTTCAAGTGAACTTTTCCTTTTTAAATTTTTTTTTTATTTTGTTGAATTATTTAAGATGAGAAGAAACTGGAATCCAACTCCAGCAGGAAAAGTGAGCTACCACAAACCTGGTAGCATTATTTGCTAAAGCTGGTAAGGAAGCTCCAAATTCAGGAAATTCAGGTAAGGTAAAGTTTACGTACAACGCCAATTTTGAGGAGACTACTCAGGAATGTTACTTGGCCAGGTAAAGCCTGATGAGCCCAACTTTCCATTTTTCTGTAAAACTGCATGGAAACCTTTTTCTCTTTCTACAATCTCTCCCTAGGCCAGAAGTTGAGGGCACTCTTCCCATGACATGCAAAGACAATTTGCTGCTTCCCCGCTGGTGGGTGGGGGACAAGGGAAGGGAATGAGATGGCTTTTGTTTTACCTCTAGCTGCAATTTCTTTCTTTATTTCTTTCTTCTTTCTTTCTTTCTTTCTTTCTTGCTTTCTTGCTTTCTTGCTTTCTTTTTTTCTTTCTTTCTTGCTTGCTTTCTTTCTTTCTCTCTTTCTCTCTTTCCCTTCTTTCCTCCCTTCCTTGCCTGCTTTCAGTATGCTTTGTCACTTACCCTTTGTTTGTTTGCTACCCTTTTATTTTCTTTTGTTAAATTAGCTGGGTCTCCTCTTACCCCAGTTTGTAAATGGCTTCTTTTCTTAGTTTGTGTTGGTGTGATTCTGGAGTTAAGAGTGTGATGCTACAAATAAAAGTGCCCCAGTTGGTTGTGGGTGGCACCAATGAGTAGGTTTAGAGCCTGCACAGCATCGTGCAGCTAGAAACAGGGTTACATCAACTGCAAGTATCTTTTTCTCTTTTGGTATTATCCAGGCTTATGAGATAAGCCTCTGACTGTGGAAAACAGGAGGGAAGAACCTCTTTTCTTTTCGAAGTATTTTAATGAACACTGTGGTTCTTCGCTGCATGGAAGAGAAAATGTTGTCCCTTTTAATAGAAAATGCCCAAAGCTTTTGCAGAGGCAAGGGAATGGCTAGTGAAGCCTGTTCAAGCCAGTTTCAGCTGCTTAACTCTTGCCCATTTTAAATCCTGCCTGGTAATATAGATTCCTAGATTTCTTCCTTGTTTAAGTGCAGGTAATTGAAAAACTATGCCTGAAGACTTGAGCAGAACAAATAAAGTGTTTAAAATTCAATTACAGAAACTGTGAGTATATCAGAGCAGAGCCATCTCCATTCCTAGTCCTTTTACTGTCAGAGTAAATAGAAGATACAGCTTTCCCCATTGCTCCAATCTGCTTAAGTAGAGTCAGCAAGGGACTGAGCTAGTCAACTGAGCCATCAAGGAGCTCAAGTGGCTAAGGGAAGTTTCCTTGGGGTTAAACAGTCCACCCTTATCTCATGGGAGTCAAAGGACTAAGTAAAGCCCACAGATGGTTTAGCTTCCTTCCTCTTAAGGAGTTAATGGGCCCTAATATGGAGAACAATTCCCATTTGGGGCTTTCTTCTGTGCTCTGAATGATGGCAGCAATACCTTAAAATTTAGACAGAGATGCCCATGTAGACCTAGCTATCTCTCTCTGTAGACTCCAAGAAAACCCTTTGCGATACAACTTGGACCTCTTTACGACTCAGATTTCACCAATGCTGCCGCTAGGTCATATTCTCCATGAGTGGGAAAGGTTTGATTCTACAGCCAATGTAGTATGGTAATATGGTTTTGTGTTCAGCATGAACTAGTGGGTGGCAGAAGATGGGTAAAAGATAGTGCTTCAAAACATGAAAATACTCTCTAGTTGCAGCTTCCTTCTTAAAATACAAGATATAGAATGAAAGCCCTTATGAACAGGCTTCTGTGACCCTTTATCACAGGAAAGTCTCCAAGACAAAGATGGCCCTGTCCTAGAACAGCCTCCTGTCTCTCAGAAAGATGCACATCTCTGATCTGGTTGGAGCTCCTGGGAGGTCTCTTCCACCTCTTTCTTATGGTCCCAAAGAAATTAGTTCCTTCTCTGTAGATTTACAAGATGCTAGAAACTATGCGAATGAACAATATGTTTTAAAAATAGACAGAAGCCATTCTACAGATGATATTTTCTCTTCAACAGAACCAACCAAAATTGATTAATTGGTGATAAACAATGGTGTCTCACATTGTAGCTCCTCTTACCAAGTAGATAAAAAATGTGTTGAGTCTTTCATAATTATACTAATATAGATCCAACTTCCAGGAGGGAGAATCACTGGGGCATCATTTCATCTGTCAATCAGTCTGACATTCAGCACAGACTACAAAAGCTTCAGACGGTTTCCCCAGACATATATGGTCCAATAGCAGGACATGACCTTCACTGTGTTCAACCATGAAGACCCAGAGAAAAGACAAGAGAAAAAGTATAAGATTTTAGCTGTTGTAATTGTCAAAGTAACCTTACCCAAATCCTCTAAAGCAAAACTCTACAACAACTGAGGTTCCAATTTCAAGCACAAGAAGACTGCAAAGTGGATGCATAATATCACTATCTTGACCCTGCTCTAAGTGAGAGGCAGCCAGTGTACCTAACTTGTGGCACTAGAGATTTGACTATCCTGACTCCCAGAGAGGAGCGAGGCCAGCCAAAACCTTCATGTACTAAGTAGATCCAGAATACACTTGCAATCCATGGATACCACCATGTCCTCTGAGGAGTTATCTTAGACCTCATAGGTGAGCCAATTCAATCTCTTCATTCTGATTTGACTTCTCTAAGAAACCCTCCTCCGGGACTATGTCTAGTCTGAGTTGAAGGGAACCCTAGTGAGAGATTCTTCTTTTTCTCTATCTCTTCTCCCTCTGATCTGTCACTTAAGGCCAAGTGTTAAATTATGAGTTTCTAATGGTCCCACAATTTCCTACACAATTGCTAAGAAGATATTTAAAGGCAAAATTGGGGGTAATTTTCAAATTTCAACTAAGGTCAAAAAAATTTTACTTGTCAGGACTATACTAGTTCTTCCTGACAAAATTATATGATTTAACACTTGACACAGCAAATTCAATTTATGGGAATACATACCCATGTAGCTCGCTGTAAAAAAAAGAGGCCTACCAACTAATAAAAGATGGTCTGTATAGCACAGACAAAAGTTCTACAACTCTCCAAGACTGTCAGCTTTCCCAAGTGGGTCACAGTCGTGTACTGAAAAGAGTACTAAAGAGACAAGCCTACAGGCTGCTGAGGAAATCAAAAGGCTGATGTGAAGGCAAGAAGGGCAGCTATGTTGCCCTCCAGGTCTTAGCCTTATTTCGAGTTCTTGAGGAGCCATTCTGGTCCTTTCTCAAGAGACCTAATGACAAGTTATAACAACCCTATGTGGGTACTCTATCTTCTGGGAAGGTGGAAAGAGTCACTATCCCATAAAAGTGAGCTCTGGAAAAACCTTTCCAAGAGACATTTTTGTCCAGGATCTAGTCACTGCTTCCATGAGGATTTTTAAAATGCCAAAAACTGGCATAAGTTTGAGCCCACTTCACATGTTATATAATATAGGTGATTTCTAGCTTCTGATATAATAGTAGATGCTCTTATAATGTCTCATTAATCAGGGAAAAGTACAATAAACTCATCTCATAGATGGGAACAGAGTCCTTCAAGGTACTGGCCCAGGGAGATCACCTACGTCCACCTTGGAGACCAAGTACTTACAAAAAGTTGGAGGGCAAAACACTTGATAGAGCCAAATGGAAGGGACCTTCTTGGTGATCCTTGCCACACTCACTGCAGTGAAGGTGGCAGAGACTGACAATTGGATGGACTGCTATAGAACAAAGCCAGGCCCACTTGAATAGGCTGAAGGACAAGATCATCAGTCTCAGTTACTTTCCTCTTATTGCTGAGAAGAAATACCTGACACCCAAAGTTAAAGGGGGAAGAGTTGATTTAGATCACTGTTTGTAGAGGACTCAGTGTGGAATTAGCTGGCTTCAAGGCAGGCTTGAACATGGCAGAGAGGTAAGAGTTCATGGTGGAGGTAAACAGCCAAAGCAAAAAGTAAAGACATTTATCTTTCCACTTCTTATATTTAATGCACAGTATCCACACAAGGGTGGGTGTAGCACTCATACTCTAAATCCTAGCTTTGCACCATGAAACAGTCACAAACCCTAGATTCAGCCACCTCCAAAAAGGCCACTCTGCCTGAGAGCGCGAGGCTTTGAGGAGATCATGCAGACACAGACCATAACATCACCCAGAGGACAAAGCTATGCCTGCAAGCCTCTGAAGAACTTGAGATTTCTTTTCTACAAGCAAGATCTTACTGCTGCTACAGGCAATATGGAAAGCTGACCTGCTCCCCAGGCATGGGCATATAGTGAAATTTCTCCTGTGAGCAGGTAGCTCAACAGTTGCTGTCTCTTTCTTCTGAGTTTCCTGAAAGTTTTCATTTCTTCAATTTAGCCAGTAAGCCAAAGCACCCATGCTAGTTGGAGAACACACACTCCCAGTAAGTAGAGTCTGCAGCCCATGATAGCTGGAAAAAGCTGTAGAAAACAGATACCTCCACTCCTTCACCACCCCATAAAGAATTGTGAGGATCCGTGTCTCTCAGAGGCAAATGAGATAGGAGATAGAGAGTGACTTAGACTAGCTTGGAAAAAAGCATGGGATCCCAACATTGGTTCTCAAGACCAGTATACAGAGTTCCCATGGGTTTCCTTGAGATGAGGATGGCCTAAGATGACACAGTTGCCTCGAAGACCTTGTTGTTGTGGCTTTCCTCTTGATAGTTCACCTGTGTGCTCCAGAGTGTAATTTTTGCTTTTGTCCTCTTTTACTTGGTCCAAGCTCACTCTGCAGAACCATTTTCTCCCTCACTCTTCACTTTCACTTTGTCAAATGAATTTTGTTACCTGTTTTGTTTGTTTCTTTTAATTCTTTTTTTAAGATGAAAAGAATCTGGAACTCATCTCCAGCAGAAGTGAGCAATCCACAGCCTGGTTGCCTTATTTGGCATAACCAGCCAAGAAACTCAAAACTAGGAGATTCATAATGTTTATTTTGTGAGGCAGGTTTTAGCAGGAGACTATGCAGGAACAATTGGGTCTCCCGATTCCTGCCTCTGGACTTTGTTTCTGCATCACTGGGCCTGGCTTTTTGATAAGCCTCAGTCTCAGATTTCATCTTGTAGCGTCCTTCACAGGTTCATTCTGACTCTCTCTGGGCATGCTTTCACCTGGGTGCTTGTCCTCCCTCTTCTAGAGGGAGTCTGAGGGAGTCTGCTGGATTCCCTCTTCCTAGCAAACTCTCATTCCCTCCTGGGTCAATTGCACTTGGGAAAGTCATTCCCCTATCCATAGCACCCAGCCCATCCTCCCAGGTTTCTAATACACACCATGTTTTTTAGAACTGATGGCTTCAATGACTGCTGTGAGCATCTTAGAGAAAAATGATACCTAAACCTTAAGAAAACAAACCCTGAGCCCTACCACACTTGGTGCAGAGGGCTTGCTTTCCATCTCTCCTAGGTCATCTGCCAATTCTGTTTCTGCTAGTTTTTAGTTCATTGATACTAACTTATAATATCCAATTTCTTTTCATAAAGTAAAAACAAAAACCAAGATATTACCCACCTTATTCGTGGGGTTCACATTGGCACTCACAGCATAAAGAGGATGCTAAAAGTACACAGAATAAAGTAATGACAACAAAACACATGGCAGCCATTTTTCTTCCTTGCCTCACACTGATAAATGTGAAGCCAGGAGGTGGAGGAAGTTCAGGTAGAGAGGCCACAGATCCTCAATAGTTAATCAAAAGCCCAAATAATGAGTTTAAATGGACTCTTGGAGCTCAATGGAATGGAAGTGACAAAGACCAAGTTCCTAAGCAAATAGGAGAAATCCTGGAGGCTGTAAAATGCAAATGCAGCAGTTCACCCTCACGACATCAAAGGTCTTCCTGCAACCAGGAGCATCCCTGCATTCTGTCATGTTCACCCATATAAAACTGTATATAAAGCCCACAGACTCTAATATCTACAGTATCCACCTTATGGTAACTCTCTCCAACAGACAGTTTCCCTTTTATTCTTCCCATTAAACATAACCTCAGCCATTCCCACTGCTTGCTGCTTGCTGTTTTGTAGGCTTTAAACTTCAGTGCTTGCAACAGTGACCCAGATCACAGTACAGGAGGGAATTGGTTTTTGAAGCACATCTCCAGTCCCATTTTAACATGTCCATCACAACGCTGTGAAATTTTCCTTTTATTAGATATTGACCCTTAAATACACATGCTTTTAAATTTCTTTCTAAATGGAACTATGCAGAAAATATTTTGGTTGCTCACCAAAGCGCCTTGGTTGTCTTTAGCCAAAGTTCTTGTGCAATTGTTCAAGTTCCCAAAATAACTAGATTGTCATTGTAAATATTATTGTTTTGCGCTTATAAAGCAACATTTTTATTTGAAGATTATTTGGCAAACTATGATTATTAAAATGTGGGCATTTCACGAGCATGTTCTCATAAATGAATGAAGAGAGCTGTTACTGCAAGCTATAATATTTGCTGCAACTAACAAAATATGAGCTCACAAGCAAAAGTTTGATTTTTATTAAATGGATCTAACACCATGAACTAAGTATCTAGTGAAAGTCTTTCTGATTAGAATGGTACTGAAATTCGCAATTTTTTAAAATTGAAAATACAGTGCCGGGTCAGTTCATGAATGCTTTTGTTTGCAAACTATGTGGTTTAGAAACAGAATCATTTGGCAAATTTTGTTTTTGTTTGTAAATTGCATTAAGAAGCGTGACTGTGGGCATCTTGCCCACAAAAACACAAATATGGACATCTTTTCCAAAATCATAGAATGAATTAAGCTTGAACACTGAGGCCCCACTAGTTCAAATTGCAAAGGCTTTCAGGTCAAAGTACCACACTGTCTGGATGCTGCGAACAAAAGGAAATTTTCTTCACTGTTCTCAAGACCAGAAAATTATGACCAGAAAGTCATCAAGGTTGTTTTTTTCTTGAGACTTTACACCTTTTTATCAAGAAGGATGCAGAAATACGCAGCCTGTGGGGGGTGTGAAGGGCTGTCTTCTTCTAGTGTCTGTTGCCTTAACTGGGTATCTATTCACATTGTAATTTCTTCTTTGAGTACGTTCTATCCTTATTATCTCACATTAGCCTTTTAAAAAACTCTCTTTAATGTCATTTTCTTTTTTTTTTTTTAATCTTTTTTTTTTTTTTGGTGGAACCGGGGATTGAACTCAGACCCTTGCGCTTGCCAGGGAAGC
>NDGM011240352.1:6155-16270 GCA_002564305.1 Octomys mimax | reverse complement strand
CACACACACACACACACACACACACACAATAAATAAATAAATAAAAATGTTTTAAAAAAATACATGAAATTAGCTAAAGAAAACAAGATCAATATGTCTTTAAAATAAGTCTTGAAGCCATAGGAGAGTTTTTTTGTGTGGGGGGCAGTGTGGAGAGGGCATGGTACTGGGAATCGAACCCAGGGTCTTGTGCTTACCAAGCAAACATTGTAATACTGAGCTATATCCTGGCCCCACAAGAGTAATTTTGATAACCAAGTATATACTACACCAACTCAGTCTGATAGAACTAACTATAACCCTGCCTTCATTGAGTATAAAATCTCACTGAAGGCAAAATGGCAATAGGTCTCTAGATAGAAATGTCAGCTGGAACGCAGTGCACACACATTGGGTTAATATTATCTTCCTTAGTTATTGCAGACTGATTAGGTCTGCAGACTTCCAAATGAGTGCACAGGAAAGGCTAAATAAAAGACAAATGGACTGATTTCAAGGCTCCAGGAAGATTAAAACTTTCTCACAGAATTTGAATTTCTCTCAGGGATAAGACCAAGGTCTGCTCTGGGTAGCGTATATTTATCTAGCTGTCAGAACAAGGGAGAGGAATACTCAAGAAGGATGGAAACTGCTCAAGGACGTCTTAAAGTAAGGCATTATGTTAATTTAGGAGAGCTATGTTAACTCCAGGAAGGTCTCCACCCAGTAAGGAGTTGCCTGACGCTATAGTCTTTATCTAGTTGAGGTTGGAGCCAGGTGCTCTTAGAGGTGACCTTATCCTTTGAGGCTTCAGGGCTTCACTCACCACTACAGGTCTCAGTAGGGACCAATGACTCTCGGTTCACTTACTATGAGTCTGCCACCGATCTCCAGACATGGGGCCTAGGCCTAGGATAGACTCAAGTAAACATGGAAAGCCAGTTGGTTCGTTTAAGTCCTGCTCAGAGCTGCTTCATAGTGGTCTCCATCTCCCATACTTCTTCTGTATATTTTGTTTTACCCTCCCACTGTTGTCTGATGATAAATTCCTGTATACACACCGAGGGGTGATAGAAGGATTCCCTGTCCAAGGTACATCTTTTCTATCAATTATAACAAAAACACGTTTATGAGTGGGCTAATTCACCTGCTGTACTTTTCACCATACACTGTCACCTCAACACATCTAAAAAGCTTAGATATCATATAGCAGGATACATACTTTGTGCACAATAGACCCAAGTATGTTACAGAATGAACATATAGACCCATGGCTATAATCTAAAACCATCTTCCAGATATGCAGACGCAAGGGAAGAGCCCTCCCCTCAGTCCTCACCGCTCCAGTGACCAAGTTTGGAACCATGTCTAGCTCCAAAAGTGGCTTTGACAAAGGTCACTTCCAAAATAGGGTTCCTTCTAAAAACTAATAAAGTAATGCTTCTAAGAATTATTTTCCTGTTTCTAATATAATTTGGGCATCAGGATTTATTCTTAGTATCCAGCAATGTTATCCAAAATGCACATATGGAACAATAGCTAAATGATCTGAACTAATTTAATAGACAAAGAATACTTTCCTCTCTGCACACTTCCCTTCCCCTCCCTGTGAGCACTCAACATTTCCAAGACATCAAGTCTAACAGTTTCACTGCAAAATGCAGCCATTCCTGTGAAGGAACAAAAAAGTACTTAAAGAATGTTAATTTAGCTTTCAATTTTTACCACATATTTTTTGAGCCTTTAAACATTTGTAAAGACTAGATGTTCCCAATAAAGATTTAAATTTCCCAATCTCTGTATGGTAGCATTGAATAATTGCACAAACAAACTTAACAAAGGCCGAAATGAAAGTGTTGTCTAAGTAGGAACACCAAGTGTATTCCCTATTTATTTACTGACTTTATTTTGTCATATACTGGCAGTCTCTTTAACATTGCAAAGAGCAGGTGCTGTGAATCAAGACTCTTTTGATCCTTATACACAACTATTACATACAGCAAAGTGAAACAGCATGCACAGACATGAGACAATGGTCAGCCTTCCTTCATCAAAAGCATATTGGCTTAAAGCCTTTTGATTCTTCCCTGAACTAGTTCAAATATGATAATATAATATGTACTATTTAGAAAAGTGTTTTAACCATTCTATTTCCAAAATATAGTATCTTTTATGGCTTTTAAGAAAAGGATGGACTGGGGAGATAGCTTGGCAGTCTAAGCACCTGCCTGGCAAGCACAAGGACCCAGGTTCGATCCCTGGTACCACATGCTATGCCAGCCCAGCCTGGGAATGCCAAGCTGGCCACCAAAACCAAGCATGGTGGTGCATGCCTGTAATTCTAGTGCTGGAGAGGCTGAGATAGGAGGGTTGCTACAAGTCCGAGTTGCTTAGCAAGAGATACTATACCAAATAATAAAAAAAGAAAACTGCATTTAAAGAAAAGGATCTCTGCAACATATTTTACTGCCTCTACTTTTAATACCTTTTGTGCACCTCTGAAAATCTAGGACAGCTAGATGTTTCAAATATGGATTCAAGTCTGTTCACATAGTAGGGATGAATAACTACACACCTATGGTGATGGTGCATCTGAAAGCGTCTTCAAAGTAGGAGCATTCTGGCATGCAGTCTTCTGTTTCTTCCAATTCCATTGCTCCTACATCACAGGTTATATAAGCCCATGTAGCAGTTAGATAATTTTTCACTTCCAAAAAGTCTTTTCCTAAGAAAGGCTTTCATATATTTTAAAACAAAAAGTGTAGAAAATGTGTTAATTTAAGAGCTCTACTTTTATCAAACATTGGCAATTGTATCAGTCACTTTCCAGTCACTGGAACAAAATAGTTGACACATGAAACAAAGGAGGAAATGTTTATTTTGGCTCAAAGTTTCAGTAGATGCTGTATGGTTGGTTGCTTCAAAGGCAAAATGACACAGAGAGGGAAGCTGTCCAACACATTATAGCCAAGAATCAGAAGGAGGAAAGAGGAGTCAGGTAAGGGAAAATGCCCTTCACATCCTCAGCAGCCTGCCCCTTCTGCCCAGGCCCCACTTCTGAATGTGAGTTTTGGGGGATATTTTAGGTCTAAACTACAACATTGCTGTGCATGGTGGTGCACACCTGTAATCCCAGCACTCAGGAGGCTGAGGCACTGTGAGTTCCAGGTCAACTTGGGCCACAAAGTGAGTTTAAGGCTAACTTGAACTGCATAGTGAAACCCTGTCTCAAAAGACAAAAATAATAAATAAATAAAATAAACTACAGCATTTCACCTGTAGCCCCCAAGAGACACATCTCCGTCTCATTATGTAAAATACATAAACCCCATATTTAAGAGTCAACAAAGTCTTAACAGTTTCAGCAGTGCTGAAAAGTCCAAGTCCAAAATCTCTGAGACTCAAGGCAAACTCTTACTTGCGAACCTCTGCAAAAATCAAAAGTAAAATTAAACGTCTTCAACATGAAATGGCACTGGGTAAATTTTTCTGTTCCAGAAGAAAAGAATAGGGGGAACAGAAGAAATCAAACAAAGAATGAATGAAACTCAGTCACACAAACATTAAATCTGGTAACTGTATGCCCAGCGTCATGGGCAGGGTATGAAATCTGAGCTCCAAAGGGTTAGGCAGCCCCATTCCATGCCCTTGCTATTTGCATCCTATGTGGCCCCTCTCCTGAGCTGGCTTCTCTCACTGCCTACAGTTTGCTCAGCAGGTGGCATCTCTTCCTTTCTTGGGTCTCCACTGCACCTTCACCTTCACTCTCACAAGTTACCACTGCCCTTTCATGGGTTTCTGACAAGGATTGCAACACATATTTGTCTGGCCTCCTAGGCCTTCTTGTGAAAGTGTCTGTCACCTCATAATCTTACAATCTTCATGACTAAAAAAATCAGCATGTAGATTATAACAAGGTCATTTACCAGCTTTGATGAGTATCAGGGCCCTCTTGAGCCATGGTTGCAATGGCCTTTATGTGCCTAGATATCTGTAGTTGGAGATACACCTCTATAAGTGGCCCTGAATGAGCAGGCATCCCAGACAATCTTCTCTAATGAAAAATTTACATCATTACACCCTTTAACTTCTGAGTGGAATCTTGCTGATTTATGAGATGTCTTTAAAACATCATTGTTGTCCCTGTACAAAGTATTTGGCTTATTTTTAGTGCTAATCTTTTCATTAATCACGCTCCCTTTTGACCCAACTTTGCATGTACTTCCTCTGTAACAAAACTGCAAACCTGTAAGATCATTCAGCTCTGACATTTGCTCCTGCTTTTCACTGTAGATCTTCCTAATAGAAGCCAACAGAGCACATGCCACTGCTTGAATATTGGTGTCTTCAAATTTTGTTGGCTCAATTAATTCACTATCTTTAATTTTAATCTCCTTCAAGGTCTCAGGAAATACATAAAAACAGACAAATTTTTCTTCTAGAGCATAATATACATGACCTCTAATTCAACTACCAACTAAACCTCGTGAATCCAGCCTTTACCATCCACATTTATATCAGCTTTTCTGAACTTTGATCACTATCATACATAAAACACTGCTCACAACACTCTAGGGCTTCTAGACCAGCATCTCCAAACCTTTCCAAACTCTTCTTGCAAACAAGTTCCGAAGGATTCTCAATCACATGGTCTGGTACAGTAACAATAACTGCCTCACTTCTGATATGAATTTCTTATATTAGTCACTTTCCCAGCACAAAATACCCAATACACACAACTCAAAAAGAAGAGAGTTTCATTTTGGCTCATGTAGACTTCAAAAATGAAAATATGTGTATGAAACACCTTGCGTCTAACCTGTAAATATGGCCTGTCCTGAAGGGTCAGTTAAGGACTCCGAAGATGGAGTATGGAGTGACTTGGAAGGAAGGCCTGGAAACTGCAGGATGTGAGTGCATTTTCTGTGCTGTTTCCAATGCTGTCAGCGCAAGTAGAACAAGTACTTTTCATGCACTATCTCTAGGAGTCCTCAAGGAAGGCCTTTGCTCATAGAGTATAGAAGACAGAACACGCCTAATGTAAACAGAGTGGTGTTCAGCCCTCTTCTCGTGTGTCACAAGTCTTCTTTCATTGGAGATCAGCCCCAGTATTGATTAGGGAACACAGATTGCCATTTCAGTGGATTCAGTCCATGGACAGCTGGTTTTAAAACAGAAATAGCATGACAGAACAGCATGATGGAAGATTCACTGCATGGTGGCCAGGGGCAGAGAGATAAGAGAGGAGCCAGGAATGGGAATGAACCCTTCTAAGTCACCCTCACGGGCTCCCAGTGACCTTCCAATTAGCTCCTACCTACAAATGTGAAAGTTTCAGAAGGGTAGTTTAGATGAAAACCTAACAACAAGCTGTTTATTACCTGGAGACTAGACATTATAAAATTAGGACTGATATTCTGGTGAACATACAATATATGCAGTGCAACAAAGTTAAATAAAATTAATACAACATAAAGGCAAAGGATAAGCTGAAATTTTCTTGTATGTATGTATCAGTAACTTCCTTCATTTCTGGGATAAAATACCTGATACTCACAAGTTAAAGGTGGAGAGGTTTATTTTTATTCACATGATAAAAATGTTGGCCCACGTTGGCAGGCTCCAACATGGCAGAAACCACATAACGGAAAGGTCAGCACAGAGGAAATCTGCTCATCTTGTAACAGCCAGGAAAACAGAAACCCTAAAGGGGAGCTGGGGAGGGAGGCAGGCCCTCCAGGTCACTCGTCCAGTGACCTGCCACTTCCAGCCAGAGCCCCGTCCTAACAGAAAGTCAGCTCAGCACCTCACAATCGGATCCATCTCCACAAGCCCCACTTCTGAATACACAGGATTTGGGAAGACAGTCCAGATCCAAGCTGCAACATTACATTAACAAAGCATCTTTTGTCATTTCCTCCCTCCCACTTGCATGAACCCAAGAACAAGTACAAACAGCATACTGTTGACAAAGTTGGTTTAATAATCCCACCACCAAGTAGTATTTCCCCTCAGTTTTAAATCCTATTTACAGAAAGTGTTATTCAACAACTCTTACCTTTCCATGTATCAGTATACTTCAAAATATTTAGAACTGGATGTTTAGATATGAACTTGTTGACTATGCATACAGCACTAATGAATAAAATTGGACATGGGGCAATGGTTACAATCTGAGTATCTTCTAAATATAATATGACCTTATTGTCTTGAGCCGTTTTCTCCTCACTTCTCTCTCTTCAATCTAGTGGGAAAGTACAGATACATTTAATACTTAGAGATAGTTAAAATTCATATCTAAAGTTTATTTACAGATATCAAATTTTCCTATGAATTTCCAAAGTGTACAAAATGTGTACGAAGTATATAAAATGTGCTGGTTTTACTACTTTGTCATGCACTGGCAGTCTCTTTAACATGTGGGACTAAATGTTTTAAACCCTGGACTTGTCTTTCTACTATATATGCCACATACATAACCAAACCAAAGCCACAAAATGTACAGAAATTGGGACTCATTTGTCTCTTACCCACACTGCACACAGCAAAGCGAAACAAAATGTACAGACATGAGCCACGTGCACAGCGCAGGGCTCCTTTTATTTTCTTCTCTTCTTGAAAACCACGGCACTAACACAGCATGCATCACGCCTGAGGGGCTTGGCTATTCCCCACACAAAGCCACACTTCACTTGAGTTCTAACAAGAAGGCCAGGTGGTGGAGTTAACAGTTCCTCCCGCCCCTCCACTGCAGGGTGGAGCTGGGGGCTGGTCCTCAGGCAGCAGCTCAAAAGCCCAGAGAATTTTCAGGTCAGAGATGGCAGGAGGCACCTGTATCCCTAGCTCCAGGGCTGTAGGGTGTCTGGCTGTGCAGATAGCAGGTAATCAGTGGGTCCTGGTGGGTGGGATTTGAAGTTCTGTGGAGAGAGACAGGCACCATTCTCTTGTCCCCCATTCCAAGGGCTCTCGGTCTGTAGTGGAGAGGTGGCAGTCAGTCTTGGGTCCTGGTTGGGAGGGCCTGTGTCTTCTGTGGGGCAGAGGTAGTGGGAAGTCACCAGGGCCAACTGCAAGGGCCAGCAAAGACAGAGGGATGTAGATAATAGCTAGCTCCAGTTCTGAGGGCTCTGTTATCTGCAGCACGTCAGGCCCAACACTCTGGGAGGCTGAGGCAGGAGAAGTAAAAGTTGGAATCTAGCCTTCACATTTTATTGATTTAAGGAGATCCTGTCTCAAAGTTGAAAATAAACTTAAGGCTGGGGAGATGGCTCAGTAGAATAAGCACTTGCTTGGCTAACACAAGGGCCTGAGCTCAATCCCCAGTTTCGCCAAAAAATAAAAATAAAAAACCCAAAACCTTAAAAGGGGGTGGGGTGGGGCTAGGGATGTGGCATTGTTCTAAGACTTTAGGTTCAATCCTCTACATTGTATTAAAGGGAGACAGAGAGAGAGAGAGAAAGAGAGAGAGAGAGAGAGAGACAGCAGACAGACAGACAGACAGACAGACAGACAGTGAAAGAGACAGAGAGTCAGAGACAGTGAGGGACAGAGACAGACAGACAGAAAGAAAGAAAGAAAGATTTTTGACTAGGTCTTCTGAGTTGAGTTCACAGTTGAAATTGTTATTTGGAGCTGGGAGGTATTTGGGGTGATTCTTTTTCTAGTCAAATAGGTTAGAAGATTGGATGTTGTATTTTAACTGACTGATACTTTCATGAATAGTAAAAAGGAGTAAATATTAGGAAAAAAATCCTAGGAAGGTAGAGAATTTAGACATGTGAAGTAAGTTTAATGTACGATTATAAATTATTAGGTAGAGTTCTACTGATAAAGCAAAACCTAAAGTAGTCACAGCAAGGGCTGATATTTTTATATAAAATAACATAATTATTTGAAGTGATATTATTAGAAATGAAAAACCTAGTGAGAATGCTGTCAATTATAAGACATTTAGTTGGCTTAGTTAACTGAATGAATATCCGCTAACATTAAGATTTAGAGTTGTGATAGAGTGAAGAAGAGAGCTTGCATAGTGGCAGACACCTGTAATCCCAGCACTCAAGAGGCTGAGGCAAGAGGGTCTCTGTGAGTTTGAGACTGCAAATGAGTTAAAGGCAGCATGAACTGCATAGTGAAACTCTGTCTCAAAAAGACAAAACAAACAAACAAACAACAGTTAAGAAGATATTATGTGTGCTGCAGGCAACTTTTCAGGGGAGTGGCAAACAGTGTGATTAACAGGGTGCTGGCACTGGTGGAGCAGACATGGAGTGAGAGGTATCTTAAAATATGACAAAAGATCATGGAAAACAGGTTCACAGCTGCTAGAGGACTCGGAGAACAAGCCTAAGAATGATTTGAAAAGAGACAAATAGAAGATCACACAAAAGGTATTTTGGAAATCTATTTACAGAAGTCATAGAAAAAAAAATTATGGCCAGCCATATTGCTTAGCAGATTAAAGTACCTGCAAGCAGGGGAAGGGGTCAGGGGTTCAACCCCCAGGGCCTGCCATGCCAGCCCCGCCCCCAGGGTACACTGAGACAGCAACTGAGACTGGGTGTGGTGGTGTGCGACTGTAATCCCAGCTCTTGGGAGGCTGTAAACAGGTGCATCACTATGAGTCCCATCTAATAGTGAGACCCTGAACACCCTGTGTTCCCTAAAAAAAAAAAAAAAAAAAAAAAAAATTTAATTTTTTATTTCAACATATAGGAAATAATTCAACATATGGGTCTTTAAATAGCTACAAACAAAAAAGAACCTCTCCATGACATATCATAGTAAAAATACCAGAAATCCAACACAACAACAGAATTTTAAAAACTTTAAAAAATAACAACATATTACTTATAGAATTACAATACTGCTGATTTTCTCAAGACAAACTGGAGAAATTCAAACTTTTCAAGCCATAAAAAAAGAACTGATTTTTGATAGAGCATCTCATTATGGCCTTGAACTTGTTTATGTTACCTAGGCTGGCCTCAATTCACAGCAATCCTCTTGCCTCAGTCTCTCAAGTGTTGGGATTCTAGTTGTGTGCCACCATACCAGGCAAGGAAACAGCCTTTAACCCAGAATAGTTTATCCTGCAAAGCCCTCCTTATAAAACAATAAATAAGAACATTCCATGACAAAAAGCACCTTAAGAAATTCCTTAGCTGGGAGTGGTAGCACATGCCTATAATCTTAGCACTAGAAAGGCTGAGGCAAGAGATTGTTGTGAGTTCAAAGGCAATCTGGGCTACAAAGTCAATTCAAGGCCAGCCTGAACTGCATAGTGAAACCCTGTCTCAAAAAAGATGAGAGAGAGAAACAGAGAAAGAGAGAGAGACAGAGACAGAGACAGGAAGAGGTATCCTATTTTCAGACAAGATTTTCAGATAAGGTGAACTTCAAATCAAAACTTCTCAGAAGAGACCAAGAAGGTCATACATTCTGGTAAGGGAAGAATTCACTATTGAAGAATTCAACAGTTTTTTTAAAAAATCTTTTTTATTTTTATTTATTTATTTTTTTGATGGAACCGGGAATTGAACTCAGACCCTTGCACTTGCCAGAGAAGTGCTTATTCCACTGAGCCATCTCCCCGGCCCCCAACAGTTTTAAATATATAATCCCAAAGTACCAGTGTGCCCAACTTCATAAAACAATTTACTGGATGTAAACAATATTATTGGATGTAAAAAAGTAGATAAACATCAACAAGATCACAATGGGGAACTTTAATACCCCACTATCACAAATGGGCAGATTACCTAGACCAAAAAAACAACAACAACAAAAAAAAACCCCAAAACAAAGAAATATCAGAGTCAAATCAGACCTTCTAGCAGCAGACTTTAACAAATATGTACAGAACAGCAACAAAAATATACATTTTTTTCAGCACCCAACAATAACAGAATATACATTTTTCTCAGAGACACATGAAGCTTTCTCTAAAATAGACCACATACTAGGTCATAAGACATGCTTAAATAAATACAAAAGAATCAAAATAATCTCATCCATTTTATCAAATCATAGCATGAATGAAACTATAAATCAATGACAAAAGAAATAATAGAGGACTGGGGAGATGGCTCAGTGGAATAAGCGCTTCCCTGGCAAGCACACGGGCCTGAGTTCAATCC
>NDGM011240350.1:895-12273 GCA_002564305.1 Octomys mimax | reverse complement strand
AAATAAAAAAATAAAGCCAGTAGCATCCATCATACAACTAGAAAAAAATCTTTTTAATATTTATGTTATTTTATTTTGAAGAGTGAAAACAAATGCAGAAATAAATAGCAGAAACAAGCACAGAAACAGGGTAGTATTCAACAATACATATGTTACAGATTTTCAAAAGAGTAGTTAATTAACAATGGTTGTGACAGTACCTGTTCTTGCCATCAAATCTGTTCAGAAAAACAATTCTAAAATTCATATGAAACCAGAAAAGACTCAGATTAGAAAAAGCTATCTAGCTAACAGAAAAGCTCTAGCTAGCATAGTCAGAGACATGAAGCACTGGTGTGGCCCTGGAACTGCAAAAGAAAAGAAGGCAAACAAAACCTAACAAAGTAGAGAAAACAATCACACACACAACTATCTGATTTTGAAAAAGGAGCCAAAAACATACTAGAGGAAAGAGATAATCTTTAAAACACAGTGCTGGAAATGCTACTTTTCTACATGTAGAAGATTGAATCTACACCCATATGTTCCGCCATGTACTACACTAGCATCAAAATGGGACAAAGAACTAAAAGAAGCACTTAAACAGAAACACTTAACCTGCTATCAGATATAATAAGTCAATTTTTTTTTAACAAAACCCTGGTTATACTTGGGTGAGTACAAAGTAGAATCCACAATTGCACCAATAGACTGAACAAATGCGATTAAACAAAATTAAAAAGCTTCTGCACAACAAATCAATAGAGTAAAAAGACAACCTACAGAATGGGAAAGAAATTGTCAGCTATTCTTCATATGAAGGACTCATACCTAGATTATGTAAAGAACTCAAAACATTTAACCCTCAAAATAAAACAGCTAATCAAAAGTGAATGAAGGAAATAACTAGGCACTTCAGCAGAGAAACAAAAATGACCAATAAGTAGTTTAAAATTTGTTCAACATTGCAGCCCATTAGGTAAATGCAAATTGAAACAAATGGAGAATACATATTGACACAGACAGGATGGGCATCATCTAGAAATCAAATAATGCATACTAGTGAGGCTACAGAGGAAGGGAGTCCCTCCTACATTCCTGGTGGGACTGTAACCTAGAACAGCCTCTATGGAAGTTACTATAGAGGGCTCTCCAGAAACGGAAGTAGAAATCATATTTGACATGGCTATTGTCATGCTAGGTGTATTCTCAAAAGACTTAAAGGTCCCAGCTAATAGTGAACCATGCTTATTTTTATAGCAGCATGATTTACTACAGCTAAATTTTGGAAGCATATAGAGAATTTGATACTTAGACACAGTGTATTACAACTGTTTCATAAAGAAGGATATAAACAATTCGTTTTTAGAAAAATGGATGTACTTGAGACCACAGTGTTCTGTGAAGTTAATAAGATGCACAAATTTAAATATCTCATGATTTTTCCTTATGAGAAACCCAAAATACAAATAAAGAGCAAAACAGAAAATAAGACTGGATGTGGTGTCTTTTTACTCTATTGGATATAATCCCAAGCGCTTGGAAGGCTGAAAACAGGAGGATCACTAAGAGTCCGATTTACATAGTGAGACTCTGTAGACTCTGTACCAAATACATAAAAAAAACCCAGAAAACAGATCATAGGGACAAGGAAAGCAGATGCTTCCAAATGGAATGGGGCACAAAATATGAAAGGACAGGAAAGAAGAGGTAGGGAAATAAATTAAAAATTATAAATAAGTTGTGCTCTGTAGAAAAGCCAAATTCTCACAAAGGTTGTAAATTTTATGTCTTACAAATTATACTAATAAAAACATTTTAAAATTAAAAGTCCTCTGGAACAGGTGACATCTCATATAATATAAGCAAAACTAATCTAATGAGTCATGTTGGTAGCCACATTGGAATATTCCCATTTTTTTTCTCATACATTTTCTCTGTATCAAGTTAGTTTTTTCTTATCTTCCTTGTCAGTACTACTCTACTATTTGAATGAAAAGTGGATTTTCCCATATCTGTGTTTTTCAGTGTTAAGTTACCTGATGACAACAATTTCAATATTTTTAAAGATAATTCACATATTTAAACATAATAATGATCCAAATAAAAAACACAACATATGTAAGATTTGTTTTACTGTATAATAATTCATAGTTACTTGGAATATGGTTTAAGTTAAAATATGTCTATTGGGCCAGCAAGATAGTTGAGTGGACTAGGTGCCTGCTTTAGGCAAGTGTAGGGACAGGGGCCCAACCCCCAGCACCACATGCTGCACCAGTCCAGCCCCCAGACATGCTGAGTAAGCCACCCAGAACAGGAGTGGTGGCACGTGCCTATAATCCCAGTGCTGGGCAATCTGAAGCAGGAGGACCAATATAAGTCGGAACTGCATAGTAAGACCCTGGGCCAAATACTTAAAAGAAAAAAAATTGTCTGTTATAACACATACAAGAATGAATTCCTCAAAGTACCGTGGCCATTTGATACTGACATAAAATTCATAGTTTCACATGTCATTCTAATCAAATAAACTTGAGTAATGTAGAATAGTCATTATTTTATCTGACTTCAATATTTGGAAAATCATTTCATTAATCTGACAAGTATTATGACATTATCTAAATGAAGTTAATGAATAGGTAGTCTATTATATTATATAGTAATTAAGTATAAAAGGAGGAGAAAATTAGATACTACTGTTGTGAGAAAAGAATCAAGCTATAGAAAAGCCTTCACAAAATTGGACTGTTTGTTATAATCCTAAGTTATGTAATACTCAAAATAATAAATATATTTTCAGACCATAGACTCATAAAATGCTGTGAATTGTAGGCATATGAACAGAGCACGTGACCACTACTATTTGGAACTGAGCCAGCTGATATATCAGCATACATAATATTTCACTACTGGAATGTGAAAAGAAGACAAGCTCCTAAAATGTATAAATTTATTCAAAATCTTTATTGCTCTCCTATTTTTGGTGATGCAGGTTGAGCATCCATACTTTGTAAATTTAAAATCCAAAATCCTATAAAATTTGAAACTTTTAGAGAATTTACATATAATATCATATATATAACATAATAATATAATATATTATATTATATATTATATTATATTATTATATATTATATTATATATATTATATTATATAATATATATAATATATAATATCAGCAAATGTCAAAGTAGAATATTCTGCTCCTGGCCATATGAGTCACAGGCAAAACAGATATATACTAAAATTACTGTATAACATTATCATCAGGTTATTTGCTTAAGATGTATATAAGGCAGAAATGGATTTTGTCTTATAGGTATAGGCTGTTATAAAAATTAAAAGTTTGTATACAATCAATGATATGAAAGTATATATTACAGATATTAAATTTTCTGATCCAAAAAGTAGAAGTGGGTAAAATATTAAAAATGACAAAAATAGAAAATATAAACAAATAGAATACAAATGTATACAATATATGTACAGTATTATGTGGGAAACACATGCAGGATTAGTATTTATCCACTCATAAAACAGCTCCTACTGAGATCCACAGAAGTTTTACTTGTTCAAGGATAGTGTAATATAAGAATGGATATAATCAATTCTACCCTTCGGCATGTTAGGCATTCCTGTTCCCACTAGCCTCAGGGCACATCAGTTGGTCTTAAATTTCAAAAAGATAAGCATTTAATACTAATTTTTAAAGGAGATTTTTATTTTCATGTCAAAAGCTTGTATTTCAACCAAAACCTAAATGCACATAAAAAGATTGTTATTTTTTAGCACACCCAAGAAAATTGCTGGTGAATGGGTTCCTCATAGAATTTTAAGAAACATTAAAAATGTAAGTTTAAAAAATCAAAGTATGTAGTTTTTACACGCTACATGCCTAAGTGATTGTTATCGAGATAAGCAGAATAACAAGATGAAAAGAACAGAAATACATAAAGGGAGTGTTTGCGAGTGCGTATATGTGTGAAGTGACCAAGCTCCACTGTGCTGCGTCTTCTGACAGTGATGGTTTTGAAAAAGCCTTGAATTCACACTGATATCACCTAATCTACCAATGCTCACAACAATTTTCAATTCATTGATTCTTTGCCTAAGAAGAAAAAGTCAGACTATCCACTTTTCTTGGTAGAACAAAATAAAAATCAAAGAACTCTGCAGGGAGGGAACTTTTTATTTTGACAGTTCTAGGACATGCTTGATTTTCCTTCAACTTTTAATAAGAAGAGATCCAGTAACATGCGACAGCTGTAACTCAGCTAATTAAATGATTTAATCCCACAGTTTCCCAAATCAATATTCAGTAAATGTTGTATTTGGGAAATCTATTCATAGAATCAATTTGTATTTTCTTCATGAAGCAATATTAACCTATAATTTCTCTTTTTGCTTTGAAAAATGATTGTGATAATTAACCCTCATTGAGTTAACTTCCTTAGCTTGGAAACCACCCAGGAAAGGACTAAAGCACATACCTCTGAGTAGGTCTGGGGGTCATGGACCCATGATCTTGATACTGTATGTGTTGCCTTTGCTCCTTTCACTCTGGCACTGTTCGCCGGTCACCATGAACTAAGGAGCCTTGTTCTGCCGCACCCAGTTGTGCTTCTGCTTTGGGGCTAGCTGAGCATGGGAAGAATTCTCTGACCACAGATGCCAAATTGAATATCTCTTACCTTAAGTTGTGACTGGTGAGTATTATGTGTTAGCAATGGGAAAGAAAGGTAACTAGCACTGAAAATCATGGCAGAGATGATTCTGTGACTTTCTGAGACCACGTGGGCAGAAACCTCTGGAACTACTTTGTGGGAAGATTTTTGAAAACTTGGACTGGAGAAAGCCTACAGGGCCGAAAGCAGAGCCTGATGGGTGATTGTGGTTGGAGTCAAAAGACCAGGATGCTGAGAGAAAGCAGAAGTGAAGTACAGGCTAGTGGCACTTCAGTGAAGACCAACAGCTCTGTTAGGGGAAGGACCAGAGGCCATGCATATTGAATTCTTCACAAATGAAGTCTACATTTTCCCCATCTTCCATCAGGTTACACAGAAGTCTGAATTTAAAGCTGGCATACTAATTCATTTGGTAAAGAAAATTTCAAGATAGGCCTGTGATAATCTTGTGGCACAGTTGCTGGCTGCTTTTAGGTAGCTCTACAAAGAGATATGGGTCCAAAAGTGGAATGAAAAATTTGAAAAGTTTAAAGATTTTGGTCCAAAACATATATATATAAAATAAACTGTGGTTGTTTATGAGGTTAATGACATTAAAGAAATTCTCAGGATTATGCAGGGACAAGAATAGAATGCTGTCTTCTGGGGATTTCAGCAGTCAGCACAAAGCCACCCATTGCAGCCTGCAGAGTCCAAATGTGTCAATATTTCACATTTGAAAAGACTTCTTCAAGTTTTGCTCAAGAAGAGCTTCCTGGAAAATTGGTTCCATGAAATTTATTTTACCATGCTCAGCCATTTAACTGTGCAGTAGAAGCTAATGCAGGCTTGCTCCACAGGGCCCTGCCTACTACTCCTTCTGAAAGCAGGTGCTGGCATCACTCACGTGATCTAAGTGTTACTAGCATGCAGCATGCAAGAATTTTGAGGTCAAGAAGGCTGCAAACAGACTTTGGAGGAAGCTCTAAGGGGCCATACAAGAGGCTCCTGAGAAAGCAGTACATGATACTGCTGAAATAAACCTGAAGGTACGGTGAAATCACCAAAAAAGCTTCAGGCTCCACGTGAAAGGAGTCCTGCTGGCCGCAATCAGCAGTGCTGTAGTCATTGCGGTTGCCCAGCACTTCTGAAAATCACCTCATCACTGCATGACCCTGACGCCCGGTGTAGAACTATGACTGAAGGATGGCTACATGAGCTTTCTATCTCTTTTACATTGCTATTGTGAGTTTTTCCAATGGAAATGTATCCTTAAATTATGTAACTTGCAAGGAGTTTACCTTGAACCTCAAAATAGACTTTTTAAATTAGACTATCAAAAATGTGTGTACATACATTTCTGTGTACATATGGTTAACAATTTTCATTCAAGAAGATGAATGTCACTTTTCCCAATTTATATGAAAGTAAATATTTCATAGCTCACTTTTCACAGAATTAACTAATCTGTTTTGCTTTGTGTCTTAATTTTTTTTCTTTTTTGGATGCTGTTTGTCATTATTATTTTGTTTTTGCATTGATAACTTTCTATTTTTATATTGCTGCTTAAAACCTGAAAATTTAGGGAAAATTTATTTCCACAGTTCATCCTAAGTGTAAAATACTTTTCTATTTTCTTTTTAATGTGCCTATACACAGCATCATTCTAATACTTTTTGTTTTTGTTTTTTCTTGGATATATGAGGCCAGAAAAAAAATCACATCAATATTTAGACTTTACAAATGAAATCTGATTTTTTTTCCTCTATCCTTGCAACTTCTTTCCTGATTCCTATGCATAGCTTTGCTTTGATTTTTTTCACTATGGCATTATGCTTTTTTATATTGTATTCCCATTGACCACATTAGAAAAATTATTATTGAAATAAGTGCTATTTTAATACTTGACATTATTAGAAAATATTCTAAGAAAATTCCACCATAATCATGAAAACATTTTTCAAAATATATCTTGTACTTTTATAGAAAAAATATTGAAATAATTATTCACAGTTGAATTACTAACATAATTTTGGAGTTTTGATATTCATCTAATCTTTAAACAATAAGGTATTAATCAGTTTGAGGCTTGCTATATTTCTCATTTACTCAAGCCATGAAAAAGTTTTAGCACAAATTTACTCCATGATTCAGATTCTACGACATTCTTATTTGCCAATTGAATCATCTTTAAGGTTTTAATATGTTTCATGCAGTCTGGTCATCTCAATCAAATTTGAAATTATACAGTAATTGAAAAGCTTTTAAAAGCATTCAATGTCTTTCAAAGAACTGGCAGTGTACATTAATTGCTTAGGAACATTTGTGAAAAATTGGTACTTCTAAACAAAAAGCTTTCTTTCCAGAAGTAATTTAATATACTAGAAGAGACTTCTATAAGCTTTGGATTAGAGAAGAATCTTTTATTGTAATTATAATTTAAAAACTTAGTGCTTATTGTAGCTGGGTAGATGTTGACCACAGAAGGAAAACAGACTTCTGAAGAAGAGTTTTCACATTGCAATACCTTAAAACTTCTGTCTATATTTAAAAATATATATCATTTGTCTCTGCTAATTATTTCAAGGGACTATAAAAACACTACATTCCTGGAATTTTTTTATTAATAACTTATCCCACCTAACTCTTAAAATTTCCACTCATCTCTTCATATTTGATAGATATGAGTTTGCATTTTCACTTTCCTCTGCTTGGCTTCTTAGAAAGTAAGGTACTTTATGATGATGCTTTTTCCTTTCCTAGTGTAAGAGTTGCATCATTCTCACAATTTAAAATATAACTGTCCTCCTTGTTCACTTCTGTACCATTAATCCTGCAAGAATTTGTAAACAAACTTGTCCAACAAATAGAAAGTGCTTAATGCAAATTTTTTTAAGGATGAAAAAAATCAAATAAGTGAATGGATACTAAATTTTTTAATATTGCAGTAATTCAAAAGCAGTGCAGGGAGGAGGCAGTGTTTGACAGAAATGTAGATAAGATTTTACTGTTATCAATAGGAAATTGTTTCTCGATTCCTTTGTAAATTTACCATCCTCTCTAGAAAAGAGGAAGAGAATGTTATAAAGATTTCAATCCGTCCATTCTAGTCTAGTCATGGCAAAAACCTTCCCACAGGCCCATGAACACCTTGCCTCGGGCTCTAGCTCTGAGGATCTCTGCTCACATCTGCAATTCTCCAACTCTGATCTCTCATCTCGTGAGCTCCAGACCCTCAAAAGAGAACAACGAGGATGCTTCTATGCTTCTTAAATATGTAGTTGTCTAGATAGCATCTGTATTTGGGCATCTAAAAGACATTTCAAATTTTACATATAAATGATTGCATTTCTGCTACCCAGTCTACCTGAGGCTAAGAGAGACATTGGCATGTGCTGAATTTAAAACTTATATAGTGATTCTCTGGCCCCCTGTACTGCCTTTATGACAGGGACTGTAAGTAAATTATATTAATTAAATTAAATTGGACAAAATGAAGTTTTTTGAGTGGGCCCTAATCAAGTTTAAATGTTCTCTTTAGAAGATGAGACACTAAGGCTATTGGGTGGAAACACAATAAGAAAGATGTCAGCTCTGAGCTCAGATGAGAGTACATAGTGGAAAATAAACACAAGGATACCTCGGGAGTGGTCTTCCTGTTTTCATATCATGAGAAAATAAATTTCTGTTGTTTAAAACTTCCAGACCATAGTATTTTTATTTTTATAACACTTCTAACAAAGTGGTGGAGACAACATTATCTTCCATACAAAAAGTTGCGATGCTGTCTGACTTTTCTGCACTTACTCACCCTCTTCTAGCTACACAATATTTGGAGTTATTCTTTTAAAAATTTTTTCTGTGAGAATCTTCTGCTCAAGTAAATTCAGTTACATCTCATTTCACTTAGAGCAAAACATGCCGTCTAATCATTTCTTCTCTGTGCTCTGCCAACTCTCATAAAACTACTTCTTGAAAGCCAGTGCCTACACATTGAGCTACAGGTCTTTAACCTGCTTAGGTGAGGCTGGGACTTGAGATGCTCCTATTTTAGCCTACTGGAGTATGGGTATTATAGACAAGCTTCACCACATTCAACCCAGCTGGTCTTCAACATATTTTGAATGCATCTGACTCATTGCCTTGGCAAATATAGATTTAGTTGCTTTCATTTTTTTCCAAATTGACTATAATTTGAATTTTATGCTTCTACATTATTTTTGATCTAACATAATTTATTAGAAAGAACCTTTATCACGTCTGCATCTTGTACAGCAATTAACCACTAGGAAAAATGTATGCAATGTGTTCATTATTGAAACTGTCTTACCAATTTGATTTGAAACTGTATCATTGCTATTTGTTTCTCAATAAAACTGATGGAAAAAAAAAAAGGAAGAACCTTCTTAATCATTTGCCTAAAATAACCTCCTTCAGTTTTTCATGAGATTTTTGTTTCACTTCCTTCATGACCTATATTTACTTGTTCATGTTCTAGATTTCTTTTCTGTCTTTCTACAGGGTGTTTAGGGTCTCACTACTAGATAGGATTCTTAGTGATCCACCTGTTTTACAGCTTCCCAAGAGCTGCGATTACAGGTATGCGTGCAAACTTAGACCCCCCCCCAAAGCCCTGGTAAACTACTTGATAGGACAGAAAATATACAAAGACTGGATATATCCAACTAAAATACAATGTCTCTCCTTTTTTCATTTTTCTTCTTCCATTGTATTCCATTTCTTCAAATATTTCAATTTCCTCGTGTCTTTTCCTAGCTTAAGGTTGTCTGTGACATCCTTCATTTTCGGCACAGGTCTCTTCACTCATATTTAGTATGCCTAAAAGGAAAACTAAAAGTTGCACATACAAAAACTGTGTCTACTCCAAGAAAAAAAAAAAACCGGAGAAGCACGATTATTTAGTTTAAAGATAGCAGCTGAGAATTGTAGAGTGTAAATAAGTCTACTGTGTGATGTAGATCTGACCTGAGGCTGACACTTATTTCCTGTTTACATTTCAATATCCCTTGAACTTAGAGTTTTATTAGAAAACAAAAGTGAACTTTGGGAACGCACTTCAGTTGAAAATTAAATTTTTAGCCTGTCAAGAGTGGCAAATCTTTTACTAGTGTTTCTTTACTATGATCGCATGCTCTCATAATACCAAACATGAATCACTGTTATCTAATTTCTTTGGTTTCACATTTCAAATAATGTCACTTAATTGTGTCTGCATTCCACTGCTGAGTTTTTAATGTGGATGAGCAAAAGTAAAATAATTTATTCAAATAGCATGTTAAAATTATCCTTCAACAGTTAATAAAGTTAATTCAAATTGAAATCTCAGTCATAGCAGACATTGCATGACAAACAAATCTCATGATTAGGCACCCACAAAATCACACCATGAATAGGGTCCATATGACTTACATCCTACTTGAGACAAGGGCTCCTAAAGTTGTTATATATATATATATATATATATATATATATATATATATACTTTTTTTTTTTTTTTTTTACAGTTTCAAAGATCAGAAGCCCACAAGGGTGATGGTGGTTCTGTGAAAGAAGCCTCTAGTTCCTTGTCCTTTCAGCATTGAGGGCCACCTTTATTCCCTGGCTCAGGGACCAAGACTTTCAAATATTCCAAGTCTTATTTTCTCTGCAGACTCGAATCCTCCTCCCCTCCTCTTATCAGGATGACTGTGATTGAATTAAGTCCACTTGGCTATGACAGAATAATGTGTCAATCTCTCAATGTTAACTCCTCAACCTAATTACATCTACAAAGCCCTGTTTTGCATCTAAGATAATATATTAGCAGGCTGTGGACATCTTTGGAGATAGTATAAATAAAAATTAAATATATATGCAGACATAGGCATATGTGTTGTTTATATATTTGCACCAAGGTTTTTTATAAAGTTTTGGATGTTTTTGGATGATGCAGTTGTATTATATAGTCAACAGAGAGTTAAAATACCAAATACATGTCATACTTTCATGGGACAGTTTATGCTTTGCACTACTCTTTCATCAGCTTATCTATAACTGACTTTCTGTTTTCCTTATTTCACCTCTGACAGCCACATTGGCTTTCTTGTTTGTACTGAAGACATTTACTGCGGTATGCTAGACACATTGGATTATCACACACATTGGTCACTGTCTGATATTGATTTAATTTCACTATATCAAAACTCAAAATATATCTCAACCCCCAGATTTCAGCACATTACCATGTTGAAGCTACTTTGACAATCTTGTCATTTCAATTTTTTATACTTTTTCATTTGTTTGTTATTTTGACAATCATACCCCAGAACCCATACCAACATGAAAATATGAAAACTTTCAGTATCAGAAATGTTGTTAAAGCTCATCTCATAAAAATCTCTTTCAAATAACAGTAATCTGAGAACACTTTCAAATTAAATATTTGATTAAGTCCCTCCTGAACTACAGGAATTTTTAATGTTTTCTAATTTTAATGAATAGTACCACTTAAATCTCAATATCAATGTTCTTTCTAGTTCAGCCTATGCTAACATAAAAGACTCATGATTTGGCAAAATGCAGTAGATTAGTTCTGCCTTGGATCTAAATATTCTGCCTGAATATCAACATTTGGTGTTTTGTATTGTAATTTCAGAGCTGAGTAAATGTTTTCTTTTTTTTTTTTTTTTTTTTTTTTGCGGAACCGGGGATTGAACTCAGGCCCTTGCACT
>NDGM011240345.1:1565-16373 GCA_002564305.1 Octomys mimax | reverse complement strand
AACCTTTCCTTCCTTCATTTTGGGTGTCAGGTATTTTGTCCCAGCAATGAGAGAAAAATAACTAAGACACACACACACACACACACACACACACACACACACACACACACAGAGGAAGTATAGGGAAGGAGAGGCAAAGATTAGAGACTTCTAGGAGAAAGAAAAGGCCACCATGGCTATTATTAGGGCCTGCACCACTCCACTAGCTCTATTACATAGAGGGTATGTGCAGTTTGCACGACGGGTGGGACACTGGCACAGTACACCTCTCTCCCGCTGTGGTGGGGGTAAACTAGAAGGTATTGAAACTGCTGGTGAAGAGGTCTTTGCTCTGGCTTTGCAGGTTGCAGAGGGGCAGGCAAGGCAGAAGCCTGTGGGTCAGAGATGCCACAAAAAGCAGAGAGCCAGGATAAGCCCCACGGTTCTGGGGACTGGACACTGTGGCCTCAAGGTCCTCACAGCAGGGACACTGCAGGCCTTGCTTCTGGACACCCTGAGTTCCACCATTCACTGCTGTGGAACATGGCTGCAGATGGGGCAAGGAAGCGGTCTGTGAAGCTGGCTGCTTGGGACAGCGAGCTCTGTGGCCACCACGATGAAGACCACACATAAGTGTGAGGGTATGGTGTACACCCATTCCCACCCCTGTGACTCACACCCTGCAGTAGGGGCAGGATGAAGAACCCAGTCCTCCAGTCCTGAAGGTGGGCAAGAGCTGGGGTCTCACCTCCTTTGCAGCTCCTCAGCAGTGGAGGGCTATCCCAGCAGGGAAGGGAACACAAGGGCAGAGAGACATGAGCTCCGAAGCACCTTGCATCACTGAGCATGGAGGCCGGGGTTGCAATCCCAGCCCTCTGGGAGGCTGAGGCAGGAGACGGCAAGTTAGAGCCCAGCCTGGGCAACTTAGCGACTTAAGGAAGCTGTTTCAATAAAACAAAAGGACTGAAGTGGAGCTCAGCGTGGAGTCTGCCCAGTGGCAGAGTGCAGGGACCTCAATGGTCTATGTGCTACTGCCCAATTCTCCCGCCATGCTGGCTACTTTTCCCGGCTATCGCTCATCCTCCTTGCTTGGTCTAGAGGGTGCTGGACACTGGGGAGCCTGTTGTCAGCTGTGACCAAGAAAGGGACAGACGCTGGGATCTAAGCAGACCCAGGTGGGGTGTTGTGGTGCAGGGGCATGGTGGGGGATGGGGGATGTGCTCCCCGGCAGCTGTGTTCCAGGCCAGCAGCACCCCTGAGGCTGTGGCTGTGGTCCCCACTGGGGTAATGAACTATGGAAGCAGGGTCCTGCTGTGTCCCCAGTGCCTGGTGGGCACACAGTAGGAACATGGCTAAGACTGCTGAGGTGTCCACCTCAGAGTAAAAGATGCTGTCTCTCAAGCTGTAGCTGCGGGCCAGCCATGGGGTGAGGCCAAAACCCCACACTTGGCCCTACACAGGGTTTTTTCTGGCTCCACACGTAGACCTTGCACACTCTCCCCGGGAGGCTGCTGTTGGCCTCACATCAGCCCCAACTCTGCAGCTCCTGCCCAGCCCAGAAGCTGGGGTCCCTCAGTGCCTGAGCACAGAGATGGGAAGGCCAGCAAAGCTGTATCTGCCCTCGGCCATGTGCCAGGTGGGGGCTTTGTTTCCCTTGGAGCTGGGGAGGGGAGCAGGAGAGGCCCTGGTGGAGTGAAGATGGGCTAGAGGGTGGGGAGGAGGTGACAGTGGTGGCTGCGTCACACTGCTCTGCGTGCCTTGCCTGCCACTCAGCAGCATCTTGAATTTGTTTATGGACCCAGGGCCTTGTATGCTAAGCGAGGCTCTGCCACAGAGCAAACACCCCAGCCCAGAGCTGTGAGATCAAGTGTGCAAAACTCACTCGGAGGCTTGGGCCAGAAGGACGGAAGCCCTGACTGGGGTGTCCTGGTACACGGCTGTTGTGTACTGCACCAGATGGCACCTGTGGCAATGAACTTTGCAATTCATGGGTCACTGTAAAAATTTTGAAGGTGCTGTGGTTTCTACTGGAGCCACTGTCACAGCAAACCCAGGGTCTGTTGCCTGTGCTCAGCCAGCCAAGCCTTCTTTTAAGAGACCACTGGACCCTGGGGAGGGGACGAGGACTTTGCTCCAGAGAAGGGGCCCTGAAGCCACTGAGCAGAGGAAGAAGACCATGATGGCCCCGCGTGGGTACCTGTTTTAGGGATGACCATGTAGGATAAACTGAGGACCCGAGTGCCCTCAGAGTGGGTGTAGCATAGGGGCCTCAGTTATCCCCATAGAGGAATGTGACACTCAGGTGTAGGGTCAGGAGCCAGGTGCGGGCAGGCAGGACCGACCCGGAGAGGACCAGGAGGAGGACCTGGGCCACACCCACAGCTTACCTAGACTGACAGCAGCATCCCTGACCTCCGTCTCTGTCTTTTGCCCTGGTCACTTCTGTTGGGTTTCCAGGGTCAGGAGCTATGACACAGCAGTGCCTGGAGAGGCAGGGCTGGGGAAAAGCCGAGTGGACTGACTATGGTGTGTCTTCGTGACTTTTACTCACCATATAGAAACTACAGGAGTAATTTCAACTCTCAGCATTCGCTGATTGAAGTCAGCCACCGGAAGCCCCCTAGACACAGTCTAGTTAACTGAGAGACAGCAGAGTGCTCACAAGCAACAGTGAGAGGCAGGGTATCTGGCGGTCAGATCTGCAGGAAGCTTCCCCACCCGTCCAGATGGCAAGATACTGTCGCATTCGCTCGCTCCTCTTCCTTCTCCCCTTGCGGACTACATTCACTTATTTTGTGCAGTAATATCGTAAATATATGCTGAGCATGTAAACATGGGAAGCAGAACTACTCTCCAAAGACGCCTGTACAGGTTAGCCCTTTAATCATTTATTACACTAGCAAATGTAAGAAAGAAAGAAAGAAAGAAAGAAAGAAAGAAAGAAAGAAAGAAAGAAAGAAAAGAAAATATTTACACCTTGACAAGGTCTGAAGCAGCAGCAGGCTGGTCTGAAGGACCCGCTCTCTTTCTGGTGTCCTCTGATTCCACTCTCCCCATCTTGGTTGCTAGGATCTGAGTACAATCACCTTGATCGCTCAAGAACCTTGAGTCTTGGGATTTGAATTAGTCCCCTTGGATTCTCTTTGTTTTCAGCCAATCAGAGCAGGCGCTGTGGGAAAAGCCCTCCCATCCTTGTGTTGCTGTCTTGCTCTGCATTGAGCAGCAGTCATTCAATGAGCTAAGAATGTGTGTAGTTGTTCTGTCCCTTTACTGAGTTGCACATGGTGCTTGCGGCTGGCTTATGGGTCTCCCCCTGTGGCCCTGAGAGCTCGGAGAACCTGCACTGGGCACTCAGAGGCTGGGCCTTTCTATCCAAACTCCCCCAGCTGTCCGACTCCTCATTCCCTCGCCTTCCAATCCCACTCGACAGCGTTCACTTGCTGTCCTTGGGGGATGGACTTAAGCTGGAAAGCTCTAAGTCCCTTCTCTTGTAAGCTGGATGGTGGGCTGCAGCAGACCCCCCAGCTGGAGGGGATGAGGGACTGACACAGAGTGGGTTCTGTGGTCTGAACAGGAGTTTCTGGGGCAGGACCAGGCACCAGGGTGAAGGGTGTCGTCTGCGGCTATGGGAACTGCAGCGTGGGCACACTGGGCATGGGGTATAGCTGGAGGCCTGAGGTTGGATCAGTACCAAGACAGGGTCCTCTCCTGGGGCTACTGGCAGGCCTGAATCACAGGAAGCTGACTGTGTGCTTCCTGTGACAGAGGACCAGGGTGCTAGATGGTGCTATCCCTCTTGTGGCCAGAGCCTGTCCCCTCCTGCCCATGCACACAGCAGATCTGTGAGCCCCAGACTTCATCTTTGTCTTCTCAAACTGTACCCAGGAGGCCACGGAGGCTGAGTGAGCCATCCAGGGCCTAGTGGCTGGGAGCAGATGTACCCAGGGTGGTGCCTGAAGTCCCTACTAAGGGGACCTGCAGGTTAGAAGTGCCCTGTGTCCAGGCAAAGTGAGGAACTGACACTGGGCAGAGCGATGGAGCTCCCCTGTCCCACCCGCACGCAGGGCTTCGGGGCTCTGAACCCGACATTGGCTCTGCTCTGTGTCTGGGTTTCACAGAATTCTCACAGGAGGCAGGAAGGAGGGATCCTGGAAAGATTTTGGGACCTGAGTGCCTTCCACCCTTGGAAGTTGCACAGCAGAGACGTCAGCCTGTGTCTCCTATGCCTCAGTGATGCGCCACCCCCCGTGACTGCTCTGTCACCACCCTGGGAGCTGTGTGTTGGTACCAGTGCAGTGCGTCTAGATGTGAGGAACTGTCCTCCACCGAAGGGGCCCGGGATACTGCTGTCTTAAAGATCATCTGACCTCAGCTTTTAAAAATGTGTTCCCTTTTTCTTTCCCTTCTTTCTTCCTATTGGGTGGGCGATGTGCTGGTATCGCAGTGAGGTTTGAGGGTGGCACACCCACCCAGGGGTGGGGGGAACTGGACATTGTGCAGGAGGCTCTGACCCAGCTTTACCTCTAGGGTGCAGCAGATGAAGGTGGGGCCCCCCAGCCACACTCGGCGTGCTGCCCCTGTGTCCCTGGCTCTTTACAGGCTGTGGCCTCATATATGGCAGAATGCTGTCCTCTGCCACCAGGGCTATAGCTCTGTGGCTTGGGATGCCTGTCTTGTCCTCATGGTGAACACACAGAAGCACCTGGTGTCCTTCCTGCATGAATCCCTCCCTTCTTGTGGGCCGCCCCGGCAGCGTTGGCACTGCGCTGCCTGGTGAGTGTGCCTGGTCACCTCAAAGTGACCTGTGGTGGGTGGAGAAGTATTCTCGATCTCATCGAGAGGACTATGTGGCCTAAGTCTCACATGGCTTCTACATGGTTGGGGTGGGTTTTGAGGTCTGGGAAACACTGCCAGGTCAGCAGCTGTGGCCATCAATTCTGACCAGTCAGCTTTGTAGGATTGAGAAAGACCCTTGTGAGGCCACAGTGCTGCTTGCTCCTGGGTGAGTCTGGGGTCACAGGGGTCACATGTCATCCCTGTCCCTTGCTCTCTGGTGCTGGGTGTGCGGAAGGCCTCAGTCTTCAGAGACGCAGGTGAGCCAGGCAGGCAGCTCTGCTTTCAGAGGTGCTGTGGCTGGCTTCAGCAATGACCCAACAGCTTCTGTGCTGAGGCGAGACTGTTGGGAGGTGACTGGGTCATGGTGGTGCCACATTCATCAACAGATCAGCTGACGGATGGACTCAGGGCGGAGTGCACTCTTAGGAGGCAGGGCCTGTTGGCATAGGTGGGTCACTAGGATGGGACCTGCAAGGGTCACGTGCTTCGTGGTCACCAAGGTGTGAGCAGTGGTCCATGTCCTGACTCTTCCACCATGACATCTCACCTTGGTGCCAGCTGGCCATGTACTGAACCCTCTAAATAATGTGAGACAAAACAAACCTTTGGGGGCTTGATCCCCTCGTGTGCCGTGCTGGCCCCACTCCTGGGGTGCACTGAGATTGTGACAGACTGGGCTTGGTGGCACATGCCTGTAATCCCAGCTCCTGGGAGGCTGAAAACAGGAGAATCATTACGAGCCCGATCTGTGTAATGAGACCCTGTAGACCCTGTACTAAATACATAAAAAACAAAAAATAAAAAAACAAAAAACACCAAACCTTTCCTCTAAGGATTGTGGTGGGCGATATCGGTCTCAGCGACGATGAAAGTGACTAAGGCAGGAACCTTACTGCACTCCTGCAGCTTCAGCCACTAATTGTACAGAACAGGACCACACACAGGAGATGTCCCCCACAGGACACCACAAGCCCAGAGGAAGGGTGTGCAGCTCAGTACAATGCAATTTCAACCCCGATTCCCAACGTGTGGGGAGTGTCCAGAAGCTGCCCTTGCATAATCAACACAAGTGCTTTCTTTGCTACAGCCACATGACCGCAAGACCAAGACACTAATTATTGAGACAGTGCCTCATCTGGAACTAAAATAAAAAGTCCCTCTGAAACGTCTCAGGGGAATAAAAAAACCCAAAAAAACCAGACATGATGTATTTGTTCATTTATTCACCCGAACAAGTTACAATCAGGGACTGAACTGCAGCATGGATTCCAAAGGGAAGAAAAAAGGTCAAAAATTTGATTTGCCTTGGCTGCTCCGGATCATTAATATTTATGAGGTACTGTGAATATCCAGAAGCTGCAAAGCAGCTCTTGGATGCTACAATCAGCATATTAAATATGCATATAAAGAGGAAGAGAATGAGATAATGAGAGAGAGAGAGAGAGAGAGAGAGAGAGACAGATAGACTGACAGACAGACAGACACAGAGACAGATACAAAGACAGAGACAGAGATCTCCTGGTGACTTTGGAGACTTGGTGAGCCCCAAGTGGCTGCTGCACCTCAGCCTGACACAAGTTCAAATCTGCCGTGCATGGGGCCATCCTGTCCCCTGGTGATGTTTTCTAACTGATTGGTTTATAAAGCCAATGTGGTTCCTGACCTGGCTTGGCTCCTGAAGCCGGATCCTTCCTTCACCAAGACTCCATGTACCGGTCACCGTCTTGGGCCGCAGAGTGTTCCCATCCCTCCCTAGGTGGCCTCACATCTGTCCTTCCACTCCTCAGGCTGGGGCACTGTCCCTACCCCTGGTCCCTGACCTCACCAGGCTCACATGTCGCCAGCCCCCTTCACCTGCCCGCGGGCTCCTCATGAAGAGAGCTGCCAAGTCTGTATCAGCTCGCACCTACAGGGGCCACTGAGGGTGGGTGTCAGTTTCCTGTCAATCTGGAGACACTTGAGAATAATGCACTTGAGGAGAAAAGGAGAGGGTGGTGTATGTAGGACGCTACCCCTGAGACTTGATGGCCATGGGCACGGCCATCAGCTGCAGAACACACAGGGTCTCACTGTTTCACGATAACATGTCCTATGCATACAATATTGAGGAAAACATAATGAAAATCTCAAAAGTCTCCATAACTAGGCTTAGGGAGTCAAATAGGAAAATTCTGGGGTTTGGTGGGAGAAATGGTTGGAAAGATGAACACCCAGAACATCCAGATCAGATGTTTGGGGGAGAGGTCCCAGGGCAAAGGTCATGTCAAGGGGCAGGGGGTTGGAGGTGATCTGCTCTCAGGTACCCCCCTCTCCATCTGTCCCCAAATGGCCCTTGCTCCCTGTGCTCCCAGGTGGTCCCCTCACAATGTTCTCCAGCTGGGCCTCTGTCTATTCACCTGCAGTGAGCCCCAGGGTGGGCTCCAGGGTAGGCAGCAGGCAGACACGGAGACCCCACAGTGTTTCACAAAGCTGTCTGTTCTGTTCTCCCTGGGAAATGTGTTCCAGCCCTAGCAAAGGGCAGTCCAGGGATGCTGTGACACATGCTGCTTCCTGCCAGCTGCTCCCAATGCCCACGTGCAGTATGCCCATGCTTGGCATCTGCCATGCTCCCCTGCTGATGACAGCTGCAGGCTACCTTCCGGGGCCTCTGCCCTGTCCCACCTCCCCACTTCTGGGCCAGTCTTTTCCCCTTTGCCACGTAAAGTCTGAATCTGCTTGACTTCTTGCCTCCCTGGGTAGTTCCCGCTCAGGTTACCTCTGTCTTTATTATTTCAGTCTGTGATGCAGGATGGAGCCAGCAGGGCCAGGAACTCATGCCTTGTGAGCAGCCTGTTCCCACGCAGGGCTGGTGTCTGTGCAGATTGTCCACAGTCTTGCTTGAGCCCTGCCCCCAGATCACCTGGGGCCTGATGGATCTGAGCCATGGCCACCTGCAGCTATTCTTAGGGACCTACACTGGAAGTCACCTGATTCATCTTTGCAGAAGGCTGTTTGGGTGCACCCATCTCTGCTCCAGGCACAGGTGGCAGGTACTTTGTGGGTGACTCTTAATGCTATGCAGCCACGGTGTTTCTCCCTGACATCAGCAGGAGGGGCACTGGTCCTCTCTCCTTTCCTGCTCCTTCCTAGCTGTGCAGCATGGTTCCCACCTGATCACGGTTCCCAGACTCTTAGCGTAAGTACGGCCGTGATAAACTTTAGCTGACCCCAGAGTTGTAAAAACAGGCCTACGTGTGAAACGAGTAACCATATGGAGGAAATATAGCCTGAGAAAGCACTGACCCTAAGCAATAACAGGAAGAAAAGTAGCCAGATGTATAGCAAGAAAAAAAATCTGTTTGACAAGTAGGATGTGTTACATATTTTCTTTACATACTCTTCATGTTCTTCGGTTTGCTCCGCTCACTTAGACTCTGAAACAGGGGTCTGTGCTGCTGGTCGCTGAGCTCAGCTAAAGAAACGCCTTTGCGCTTGCCAGGGAAGTGCTTATTCCACTGAGCCATCTCCCCAGCCCGTTGTAATTGGCAACTTGGATTCCTATATTGATTATGAACCCACAACAGATCACTCACGCAGCGCAGGCTCCAATTAGTGCTGGAGAGAACGGGAGTTCCAGCGGTAGTGACTCTAAATCCCTCTAGCAAGACTTCACATCCTAAACTGAAAGTGTTGTCATTGTAAAGGGGACCTGTTTCCAGTCCACACAGCTAGGGAAAGAGAAATGCAGATCCCCCTCCTGGTAATGCCAGACTAGGAAGCTCAGCAGAGATGTTAAAGAGCAGTTTAGTGAGCACAGAAGAGACAAAAGATGAGAGACTAAGATCAGCCCAAGACCAGGGAGGGAACAAGATTCTGGAGCACTGAACAGGCCCGTGACTGGGATGTCCGCTGGCCTGCTGGGGCGCTCAGGAGGGTGGGGCTTTATCTACTTTGTCGGGTAGTGGGAATCTGGGCTGGGGCTCGGAGCCCTCTGAAGAGGGAAATATGGTGAAAGTAGCCCCTGTGCAGGACCAGAGGGCCACAGCAGGAGGACATAGGGAAACTGAGGCACAGCATGCTCCTTAACGGCAGCACCCCTGCACTACCATGGTGCATGGACAAAGGCGACTTCAAACTGACCCCACATCCTGGGAAAGCCCAGAAGGAACTGGGTGAGAAGGACGCATAACCCTGTTCCCCTCTAACCCCCTGGATGCTCTGGGAGTACCGCTCTGTGAGTGCCCAGCCTGCTGTCAGGGTCTAGGAAGATGGACCATGAAAATGGGGCACGCAGGAAAAGCAGGCCCCCAGTGCTGTAATTACCAGGTCAAGAACATACAACACCTCTGCTCCTGTTTGAGAGACAAAGGTGTTGCTTGAAAATCTTGCAGGTAATTGGAACAGGAAGAAAAAAAATAGTTGTAGCAGAACCGAAAGAGAAGTCACATAAATCCTAGCAAAGCCAGCGCTGTGGCATTCCACAGGTGGGCCTGGCAGAAGCTGGGGTGCTGCGGAGGGAACTCAGCCAGAATTTCACTCCCAGGAGCTCCCTGGGATGAAGTCACAAGTGCGGCTGCTCGCTGACTGACTGCCAGCCGGGTAGGGGCACCTCGCTGAATTGAGTCGGCGTGGTTCTGGGCATGGGAGAAGGGAGGACGGCATAAAGGAGAAGGATTTTGTGCTGCTTCCTTCGAAAGAGTCTTATTGCTGCCGATTCTTGTCTGGCTGGTTTTTTTCAGGGAAGCTTGGGCTGTTCTCTTGGGCTGAGCCCCAGTGCTGGTGCTGAGGGTGGGTGCTGTCCTCGCGGGGAGGGGCGGAGGGGAGGAGCCTCGCCTTGGCCTTGAGTGTGGAGCATTGTATTCGGGTTCTTGCAGATTCTTCTGCTCCCAGCACTGCCTTGCGGCGGCTGTCTCCGCAGACTGTACCCTCTACCCTCTAGCTTACTTAGAGGCAGGCTGCCTCTACCCTCCAGCGCTGGCCCCTGGGCTTCCTGTGCAGACCCTTCAGTTGTCCAAGGCAGATTCCTGGGCCTCCAATGCAGATTTATGCAGGACATTGCTGCAGGCTGCAGACGCTCCGAGGACCTCTCCAGGTTTCTAGCCTGCGGATGGATCTGTGGCCGCTCTTCTGTGTTTGACTCTGTGGGTGGATTTTTGTCAGCTGATCTTGTAAATCTTTGTTTCTGCATTAAATCTACTTGTCTTGCAAACACTGACTACAACACAAAGGGCGCACCTAGTGACTCAAAAGGGACCCTTTGTTGGAAGAATAAATAGCAGTAACTGAAAAATAACCAAAAAGGAGCCTGAGGCAGGAATGCCATGAGTTTGAGGCTAGCTTGGGCTACACAAGCAAGTTCAAGGCCAGCCTGCACTATATAATGAGACCCTATCTCAGAAAAAAAAAAATCCCTTGGAAGAGGCAGAAAACTAAAATAAATAGGTATTAAACAGAAACAGAAAAAGTGACCATGAGCGGAAGCCTGGGAGCCACATGTGGGCACTCCAGGGTGTCCTGGAACCTAGGTTCCTCCTCTGGTCTCCATTGGCCCCAGTTCTGGCCTGAAGACACTTCTGTGCTGGCCTGGAGACCTGGCCTGCCTGTCAGCAGCCCACAGAGATGCACCAGATTGTCAGAGCTGTTCTGGGTGCCCAAGGCTGCGGACAGATTCCCCCAGTACACACTGCCAAGCCCATTGTTATTCAAAAATGACGATGACCATGCACTGATGTGGGCATTCTGTGTAGACCCCTCACCCCTGGTTGTGCTGGGGCTGCTCTTGTCTCATGGGTGCTGAGGGAGCTGCACCCACTCCTGCATTGCCCGTTGAACTGTAGTGCCCTGCTTGGTGCAGGTGGATCCTCTCCTGAGCCCAGGGGAAGCGGGGCAGGGCTGCCCTGTGGGGCGCACCTCTCCTGTGGGCCCATATGCAGCTCACACAGGCTGTGTTCTGGACAAAGGTGAGCAAATATCCATACCATGGACTGTGGCAGAAGCTGCAGCCTGGCCCGAGATGGGCTCTGTCCCAACACAGCCTGACCCAAGGACTGGCTCAGTGACTGGGGTGCTGGCCCCCACCCAGCTCAGTACCTCCAGGACAAGGTGCGAATGGATATGGTGGAAGAAAAATGAAGGAAATGCTCCCTCACCACCATGGCCCTTTGAGAAAGAAACGCAAGACAGAAGAAGGCAGCCAGAGAAGCGGACCCCACCCTGAGGGTGAGGCAGGAAGCACCTGCGGCCCTTTCCAGTCTCCCACTGCTTCTCCTGCAAGTGGCTGCTGGTTAGCTGTCCCCCGGGTCCTGCTGGGCTGCTTTTCAACTGCATGCTGGAGCAGGACGCATAGTATGATAAACACATCAAGAAACCCAGCACATCAGTTCGTCCCCCTATGGGAGGCCAGCAATCTGGGCAATGAGCGGAAGTCCCCAGCTGCTTTCTGTGCCCTATTTTCAAATTATCTCCTTGACCTCATGCTTTTCCAAGGGCAGACCAGCTTATTCTTTCTGTATTAAAACCTGGAAAATGTGGCAAACCATCCAGATCCTAGGGTGCTCTGGGTCAGACGCTGTGGAGCCGGGCACTTACAAGGGGGGTCCTCACTGCTGCGAATGTCCTCCTGTAGACCTTTCTCCCTGTCCTGCACCAAGCCTGTGGCACCTCCCAATAGATGCTCCCACCCTGGCCCTGTGGTGTCCCTTTCAGCAGGTCTTTCCGCAAAATCTACCGTCCAGCCCTGTACTCCACACACCAATCGTGGCCGTCTCTCTAGGCCAGGCCCTCCAGCACCTCCTCCCCTCTTGTTCTGTTTAACTTTTGTGCCTCCTCACTGGGACATCAGCTCTTTTCACTGCTGAGTACCAGCAGGATACAGGGTGGCGGCACAGATGTCGGCGAGCACAAGATGGTGACCGGAGCTCCAGGCCATGGTCATTGGCTCCATCCTCCAGTTTCCGTTGCTGGTGCTATTCATAAAGTTCATCATCTGGCTCTGAAAACCCTTTCCTCATTTAATTATCATTATAATGTGACCGTTAATAAAAAAAGAAACATTTTATGAAATGAAATGAAATAATGACATAATAAACATCCTAGTGCAGAGGACTCTGCCAGTCAACTCCATAAGTATCTCCTGGGTGTCCGTCCCAGGCCTGAGCCTGGGACGTCCCTGGGGACCCAGCAGCAGGTGAACCCCACAGTCCAGCTCACAGCCCTCTTCCTAGGCTGCTGCACCCCATGTGGGCTGTGTGGATGTAGATTTGGGAGGTGGGCTGTGATCTTACATTTGTTCACTTCCATCTGAGTCCCTGTGGACAGAATGCAGAGCCAGGCTTTGGGCCTTGGGCTTGAGGCTGGATGGTCAGCGTCCACTCCTGTGCCCTGCATGCTCCCATGTCTCCAGGCATTGCCCCCTCTGTTCTCATTTATGTGGAGGTCACAGTTTCTCCCCTCGCAGGCTCATGGTGCAGGTTAAATACAAGCCAGTGCGATTGCCTTGCAGATGGGGCTGTTTCTGCTTCCAGGTCACTTGGAAGCCTCCGTTTATTCCTATGTGGGTGGGCGCTGCCTCCATGCCCATCCCCCCTCTCTGAGACCCAAGCACAGAACTCCTGGCTCTGGGGTCACAGCTGGCAGTGTGTGCCTGGTTCCACCCCACTTGGTCCAGCCAGCCACTGGCCTGCTAGGGATGCCACTGTGGCCCTCTGTCACAGGCAGAGGTGGGGCCAGAAAACCTGCGACCCCTGCAAGTGGCTGGGGACAGTGCAGGGGCCCACAGGGCACCCAGAGGAGAGGGTGCAGCGGCAAGTGCCCAACAGCACCAGCTGAGTGCCCTCAGCAAGCAGGTGTCGCCGTGGCTCTGTCCTCTGGAAAGAGCTCCTGGGGTCTGCAGCTCTACAGTTTCTTGCATTTACAGGTGGTTGTCCAGAGGTCCCACAGGCCACTGTCCCTGTACCCTAGTAGCTCCTGAAGTCTCCTGGGACTCCTCTGATTCATGGGAATGACCTCCATACCTGTTAGCATCGGGAAATGGGCACAGAAGTACGGCCTGCTGAAGATGACAGGACCCAAACACCCAGGCCTTCCCAATTCCCATCACTGCTGGTCTAACCAAGCTGCCGTGCAGGCTTGCTCTATTCTCTGGAAGGGCTGTACCTGTTTCTTACCCATCACTCAGTGGTGTTTTGACAAAGGGCAGATGTAGCGTAGCACCCAGTGGGCAGCTGTGATGAAAGGAAAATCCCAACGTCACTCTGGGCAGTGAAAGATTCCCAGGGATAACAGGTGGTCTCATGGCCAGGCAGGCACTCTGGTTGTCACCTCCTCTGGGCCCTACAACTTGTGCCCCAGGGACTAAAAAAGGCCTGGGAGGGAGTGCCAAACTCTGCCTCTTGCCTGGCTCAGAACAGGCAGCGCTGATTGAATTTGGCTGATTTTCTGTTGTGTCTGCTGGCTTCCTGCCACTCAATCTTGGGGTGCTGCCTCTGCTAGGTGGCTGGGACCCTGCATCTGCATGTGGGCTGCATGTTCAAGCAGGGGCCCACAGCCCAGCCCAGCTGCAGACCTAGATGGGAGACGAGTTCCTTATGAAATGCTGCCTTCCTGTGTTGTGTGCAGGGAGAGAATCTGTTCTCTAGCACAGTGGAGGGTGACTGGGGTCCTGGGGAGCTGTCATCCCCTTCTTGTTGTGCAGACCGCCCCTCCGAAACACACAGTGTCCTGAGGTTCACCCCTGAAAAGTGAGCTCAGAAGCCTGCAAGAGGTGCGTTGCTTTTGCTGCTTCACAAATAATGAAAGTCCCCTTGACCACCGCAGGAACAATGTCATGAGTCATCAGACACAGTCTCAGAGGCTGTCCCATGCTGAGAATGAAATCACTTCCCAAGAAAGAGAACCCAAGCACCAGCCTTGCCACAGCAGCCCTCATTCTGTTGTAATTGCAATCTTCAGGACAAAGGTGCTGTCCATTGTGTACCTGGCTCTTAAGAGGGTGGCATCAGCCAAGAAAGGACACATGGGGCAGCAGAGACCTCAGAGGGCAGTGGCCAGGGTGCAGCCTCTTCAACCCTCCCCACTCAGCTTCTGCCAGTGTGCACAGAGCCCACAGCCACCTCCCGGACAAGCAGCACCTTTCCTCATGGAAACCAAAATAGAAATATCTGCCCTGCTCCTGAGTTTGGAAATCCAAATCTAGCAAGTTCATATGCCTATCCTCACACTTGCAGACAACTGGGGACCAGGTACAGGAGGGAGGTGTGGGTACCGTAGCTGCCACCATTCAGTTATGGGAAAGTCAGTGGCCATGCCTGGGTCAGGCTGGGAGCAGGAACATCTCTCCAGGGGCTTAACCTCCCCTTTTGCACGAAACTGTTCCTGCTTATTTGAGGTTTAGCTCGCCATGAGAATCTATCCATCCACCCACCTATCTACCCATACACAATTGACCCATCTACTCAACTATCATCCATCCATCCACCCACCCATCTACTCACCCGTGCATCCACCCTCCCATTCTTCCATCCATTTACACACCCACTTGTCTACCCATCCACTTACTCACCCATCCACCATTTATCTATTTATGTACCCAAACACTCATTCTTTTTTTTAAAAAAATGTATTTAGTACAGGGTCTCACTACACAGCTGGGATTCATAGTGATCCTACTGTTTTTAGCCTCCCCAGCACTGGGATTACAGGCGTGTGTCACCATGCCTGGTCTCAGTGTCTAGCTTAGTGTGCCCAGGGGTGGGGCTGGTGAAGCATGTGGTGCTGGGGATCAAATCCTGGTCCCTGCACTTGCCTAAGCAGGTGCTTAGTCTGCTGAGCTATCTTATCAGCCCCAACCACTCATTCTTTTAACCTGCCATCCACCTGTCCACCACCCAACCACTCAGCCATCTGTCCATCCACTCATCCACCCATCCCCCAACCCCCAACCCACATCCACCCATCCATCCACCCATCCATCCATCCATCCATCTATCCATCCATCCATCCATCCATCCATCCATC
>NDGM011240343.1:0-16043 GCA_002564305.1 Octomys mimax | reverse complement strand
TTGTTAATTCTTTCAACTGTTTCCTGTGCAAATTGATTTCTGTCCATGAACTCTTTGCCTACCTGGGGTGATCTTAATAGACCAAGGTGTCTTTATGTAATCACCACACCCCCAAAAAGGCCCTGGGTCAACTACTGTACACCATAAGTTGTTATTTAACTAGCTTGCATGGTTTTGATCAGAAGCATATAGATCCTGTTCAAGATTCAAAGTTAAATATCCCATGGATGCTTCACCTAGATTTTTCTTCCAGCACCTACGAGGTTCTACTTGCTTTCAGTTTATTTCACTAAAATCTTATTTTCTATAATATAGAACTTTCTTAACTATAGGAGTAGACACAGAACAATTCTCTCACTGAGAGCAGATTTAGCTACTTTCCAAGCCCCTTCCGCTCAGCCTTGGCGGTGGGGGAGACTATTGGATTAGATGCATGTCACGGGGTATCTTGAAGTGGGACCAAGGCGAAATGCACTGAAAGGGCTGTCTGGGAAACCACAGGTGAGGGAGACAATGCAGTGTGAGCCTTGCTGGTAGCAATCATGGCCTTTAATGATTTGTAATGTTTCTGATTTGCTAGCAAGTGCCAGCTCACTGATACTGGGGGAAGCACTGAGTCAAGAGGGAAAAAGACTTGGATCTTCAGTGTTTGGAAGGTCAGCTGCTCCCAGGCATGGCTAAACACCTCTTCCTCCTCTCCACTTAGAAGGAGCAATTCCAGTTGCATTTGACCTTTCCTTCATCCCAGATCCATGTGAGTGACAGGAAGGGAGAAGATTGTCTTTCCTGGGTTGGGGCCTGGGGAAGGTCTGTCTCCAAGTATGTTTGTTTCCCATCATCTTTATTCTAAAACTGCCTCCAACAGGGAGCAGGGGCCTCAAAGATCAGCGTTCAGGATGATAGGAGATGCCACATGTGGTTTGAGAGTGGTTTATGTCACTGAGTACCCCAAGGATCCCTCCCAGGACCTCCCTGTTATTATCTATGTAGTGCCAAGGGTGTGTATTTGTGGAGGCTGTGTGTATGCCCCAGCCCTTGGCACTTGACGATGTCCCCAGCAAGGCTAGAGGTGAGATGTCAGGTGTTAGTGAGCAGTCAGACAGGGAGAGGAGCACAGGCCTTGTCCAGGGCGTTTATAGCCTTTTAGACCGAGCTGAGTTTTGAGGAACACCTATCCCAGTGTGTAGCAGGGCACCTGGATTCTCGTAAGATTCACACATGTCTTTGGAATGAAGGAAAGAAGAGAGGAAGGGAGGCCAAGATGGAGTGGAGGGAGAAATCTTGACTTCTCCCCCTCAGGTACAGAAAGGCTGCAAGTGGCTCTTTCCTGAGATGGGCCCCATGCTGCTCCCTGCTTTCAGAGTAGCCCATCCAAAACCTGAATCCTTGCCCAGTTCTGTAGCTTCTCTCAAGCGGAAGAAGCTGCCGGTCGAAGCTCCTCGCACCCTTCACCCTAGCAGGACAATTAGGACCAGCTTTAATGTCACCAAGGGGTAGTGAAGGTGGAGCAGTGCCCCTCTGAGGACAGGGAGAAAAGCCCAGGTGGGGGTGAGGGCAGGCAGTGGAGGCCTCTGAAGCTGGGGTCCAAAGATCAACATGATTCTGAAGGTGATTGTCGTGGGTGCGACAGGTGGCTGGCTCTGCTTAGGCGTTCCTGGGCCCATCCTGGGCCTGGGTAGCAATGTTGTTGGACTGGAGTACAAAGGCTGAGTAGGCCATGTCAGCTTCCTCCTTGGATGACTGAGGGGCAAGAACAGAGACATCAGTGAGTGAGGGTTGGGAGGGAGGGGACAGCTCCATAGCCTGGATCTGCCCTCTTGATCTGAGCAAGGTCAGCCTGTGTGACCGCTGTCTTCACTCCAGCTCTTGTGCTCACTGGGAGGACTAATCATGAGAAATGGAAAGTTGCAGCCTCTAAAAATACCTCTTTTTGTCTCACTACCTCCTTCTGACACATGGGGCAGAACCACCTCCGTTACCTGGGGCTGCCCCCGGAAGTGGTCTGCACAGTCCACATGCAAGGTGGCCTGGACTGGCACCAGTCAGAGGTCTGTGGTTTTCTTTCTCCACCAGCTTAGAGAGGTCACTTTCTAGCACCCCTAGGCGGGCAGGAAAGCCTGACTCCAGGACAAATTCTATCTCTAATTGGGCTAAATGGGGCCCCTGCTGCTGTGAGGAAGGCAGACATGGCCAAGAGCCTCTGTGCCTCTGGGTGAGAGGTAAGGTGGTATCTTTGCAAGGGGCCCTCATGAGGCATGAGGGGAGGGGCCAGGGAACCCAAAAGCCGATGCAGCCTCTGTGGACTCAGGCACCACCACTTGGTTAGAGTGGACAGGTGTTTCCAGTGACTATCAAGTGGCCCACAGTGAGTAAGTCTTCTCTAGCCGAGCACTCAAGGGAGGATGGGTACCCAACTCCTGAGAAGTCCCTGGTGCCACAGCCCTGGAAGAGCACCCATCTGGTCCCCAGTATTGATGCATGATCTCCCTCCCTATGACATCTCTCTCAGCTCCTGGTTTCCCTCCCTCCTCCATCAGCCTCATCCACATCAACATTCCCCAACCAGAATGGTGCACCCTTCCTTCTGAAAGACCTCCTATGTTCTGTTTCCGCCATTCTCCTTGCTCTGGGGTCAGCCCCCACATAGAGGTAATTTTGTTCCAATGTCTGACTGAAGGCCCTCATGCTGCAATTGTGCCATACAGTCGGGCCACCCTCCCTCCTTCTGCTTACCCTTTTTGCCTTCTTGGGCTCCTCAGTGTCCTTGGTGCTCTCAGTGTTGTCCATGACCTCTGCATGGAGAGAATGGTTAGTTCTCCTCCAACCTGTGCTCACACTAGGTACAGGGTCACAACCAGTCCTCACTGCCCAGGCATCAAACATACCAACTTTCCCCTCAAGCACTGTCTCCTGAGTGACTGGAGAGGCTCCCATGTTGTCGTGACCACCTACATCTCTGGAGTTCTCAAAGTCTGACATGCTAATGTCTGTCCGGTAGCTTCTAATGGATAAGCGGTCTGTGGAGAGAGAGAAGAATTGGTGTAGGAAAGGATCTGGACAGAGGAGACCGGGGGACCCACCCTCTGAGCAGCTCCTCTGCAGCCTACAGGACAGTGTAGGGCTTGGAGTCCTCTCATGGCCACCTCGGACTCTGCCTGAGGCTGAATGGAAAAGCACTCAGTCCTTCTCATGAGCGATCAAGACTTGATCCCTGACCTTCGTCACCAGGTGACTCTCAATGCTCAGTGTCCAATTTCATCTCAGGTCCACCCTGTGGGATGATTATTATCATCCTTCCTGGAACTTCGAGAATGGAGGGATGAAATGGGGACATTTCAAAGGCACACACTGTATTAGTGAGCAAGGAGCCCAAAGCCCAGATCTTCCTAGCACCCTGGTCTCCTATTAGACTGGCATCTGACTTAGTCCCCAAGCAATGGGAGATGGCCTGTGAGGGGCAGTATCTGGGCAGCAGCACTTAGTTAATATGGGAGAGTATGGGGTGCCTCTCCCAACCCCTACTCCCCAACCTCTGCTTCTTCAGAATCCTCTGTGTGAGCCTATGGAGAGGAGGAGACAGTGGTGGCTTCTTCTCTGGGCATCTGGGTTGAGGCTCAAGGGTCAGGGCTGAAGGTGGGATGGGGAGCACTTGGGACTCACCCACATTCTTCCGGTGCCGGGCTCTGGCCACCCACACAGCCACAGTCCCCAGCGCCAGCACGAGGCCCAGGGGCACCAGAGTGGATAGCAGAACTTTGGAACTCCCACTGTGTCCTTCAGAGCTGAAAGAAGGATTTTGAGTCCATCACAGAGAAAGGGACCTGAGGGCTCCAGGTTGAACTGGAAAATTGGCTCTAGCTAGTGGTCCTCCCTGGTTTATTTCCTTACCTTCCTGACAGAGCTCTCTACTCTGTTCTAAGAAGTCTTTCCAGGTCCAGCAAGACAACAATAGGGCTGTCACTGCATCCCAGCCCTGGGAGATGGAGCTGAAGTACAAACCCTGCCCCAGCCTTGGGAGAAGGACTGAGGGTATTAGGGACCTGCTGTGCACAAGCAGAGGTAGTGATGGCTTCCCCCACTTAAGATGGGAGCAGGCTCTGCTCTTCAGATCTAGTGGTCCAGAATCAGCTCCTTGACCTCCTCTGTGTGCAGTGCCCTGGATCTCTCCTCACCTGCTGGCATCTACAGATGCTCTGCCTCCACTGGCTTGGTTTCCTGAATTCTCCACCACTCTTTCCTCTGCGAATAGCCTGGGGTTCTGAACAGCTTTGTTCTCCACCTGGGGCTTTACCACCTCCTCCTCAGGAGCACTGTTTGCAGCTGTTGGGTTGATGGCACTGGACCCTGGAGCAGAGCAGAGCAAGGGCTGAGTTAGGGCTTGGTCTCCTTGTTCTTACTTTTAGAAGTTAGGAGATCTGAGCAGTGAGACTTCGTCAGGCATCCCAGGCCGGGTTAGAGGTCAAGGAGGTTGGGGTGGCTCCGTGAGGACACTAGAGACGGAGGAGCCATGACTTTCTCTAGCTCCTCACAGTTGATCTCCACTCCAGCGCTACTGAGTTTGTTTCCATGCTCAAGGCTGGGTGCCATAGACTGGCTGTGAAGAGGGCCCAACACTTAGAGGCAGAGATGGAATCTCTACTCCAGCCGGCTGTCTAGAGGCCTGAGGAGGCCGCTGCCGCCGCCTGGTGGTAGCTTGGCAACAACCCCTCAGTGAACTAGACTGGATGACCCTGGACACCATTTGGACTTCTGAGGGGACTAAAAACATCCTAGGAGATTTCACGTGGCCTTCAGAAAAGTGATTGTAAGTGCAAATTAAAATTGCCTTAATTTGTTTTCTTTTCAGTGCCGCTAGGGCTCCACACATGCTGAGCACATGTTTTTAGCCCTGAGCTACATCTCCAGTTCTGTGCCTTCATTTTTTTGCAACAGACCTTGTGAATAAGGTATCTGGTCCTCTTTTGAGAACAGATATGGGTAGCAGGAGGAAAGGTGACTATGTTGCACAGAATAGTGACTCTGAAATTTCTACACATAAGCAGAGTTCCGGATATGGAAGGGATTTCCATCTGGTTTGAAGGGTGGTGATGGGACTTGTCTTAATGGTGTGGTTCATTAGCAGGCGCACCGGTTTTATCTCACTTACATGTGTGAAGGACACCTTCACTGCCCCTCCACCCCTACTTCTTACGGTCAAACATAGGGACCACCTCTGATTGACAAGTTGTTAAGCAAGAGCTTTTAAAGGGTGCTGAGGGATGTGGGATTTGAAGACTCACCCTTTGCCTTCTCTTCAGCTGCCACATAGACAGCTGCAGTCTCTCCAAAGGTCTGGCCCTGCTTCACACCACACCAGTACCAGCCCTCATCCTCCACGGTGACGGACTGCAGGGTCATGGAGACAAGCCGGCTGTTCTGGTCACAGCTCACAAAGGCCTGGCTGGGGCCTTCATCTTTGCTGGGCAGGGCCTGGCAGCCCTGGTTGCTCCACTTACACCAGTATTTCTCGTAAGAATAGAATTTGCATGGGAAGTGGCAGAAGAGCTTGAGGGTCTGCCCCAACACAGCATTTGTGTTCTTCGATACCTTAAGGCTCGGTTCTCCTGCAACAGGAAGGGAGAAGAAACAGGTCACAAGGTGGCACATGGAGATGCTGCAGGAATTGACTGGGTGGTAACCTCTGTGTGTATTTCCTCTTCAGATAGCATTGTAAATAAATGCACTATGCTGACACACACATAACAGAATGATGTGCTAATGTGCTAATTGTTGTTGGAGCCTACCATGATCAGCCTATCAGAAGACACAGCCCTGGCCAGTTGACTGCAGTGTGCTTTCCTTACTCTTCATTTAGTTCCAACCTCAGAGCCATCTCCAGTACTTTACTTCAGGTGACCCTTGCCCACAGCAAGGGAGGTGACTGTCCCGCTACTAGAAGATGCTACACAAGGAAGCTCATAGGTTGCTTGTCACCAGTGTGAAAGCGTGACCACTAGACAGGGTAGGCTTTTTCTTCAGGACTGTCTGGATCTGTACATCAACATGGATGTAGATGAGGTAGGAGGAGTGGTCAGGGAAAAACTGCTGCTACAGGAGTGGCCTTGGGGCTTCCACCCGTCCCTCTTGCCCAGTTCCGCTCTTACCATCAACAACCTTGATCTCCACTGTGGTCCTCCAGCGAGTATCGCCGCTGGTGAGACACCAGTAGAAGCCGGCATCCTGGGTGGTGAGCTGGTTGAGTATGACAGTGTAGAAGCCATTGCCTGGCTCCTCAAAGAGAGCCAGCCGGCCCTCGTACTCCTCCTGAACCTTCCCCTGGCTGTCCACCAGCAGCAGGCAGCGACCATTTCGCTCTCCATTCCAGCGACACCAGTACTTGAGGCTCTTGCTGTCCTTGGGGTCGTAGGGGCAGAGCACAGTCACAGAGCCTCCTGTCACCCCCTTCACAACCGTGGGCACATGGGGCATTATGGTCTCTGGAAGACAGAGATGGCATGAGAGGGATGCAAGGCAGCGAGAGCCTTGCATGGCCTGAGCAGCTTCCCTCTGTGGTCTTAGCCATAGTGGAAGGAGAACAGCTCACCCAGCTCCAAATGAAAGACTTTCCCTGAGTCACACAGCCGGAGCCACCAAGAGCAGACTCCAGCACCCTCTGCCACCAGTTCATGTGCACCCCATTCCTTTTCTCTTCCTTGCTCTGAGCAGACAAGGGATCCAATGAAGGGAGAGAGTATCAGCCCTTTCCTTTGGCTTCTTCAAAAACATATTTTTGTGTGTGTGCATCTGTGTGTGTGTGTGTGTGTGTGTGTGTGCGTGCACACACGTGCGCACATGTACACGTGTATGCCTTAGCTTATCCTACAAAAATGTCCTAATGGATCAATTATACATTAATAAAATACGTTTAGAGTGGGCATGATTTAACACATACACAGCACAGACAATTTTAATGATCAAAGACCTTGAGAAGCATCTCAAAGAGGACGGCCCTTCTCCAAGCCGCTAATGCTGTGGTCTAGAGAGAACTCTGTGTGGCTGAAGATGGGAAGGGATGTGGTGAAGATCTGAAGCCAGATATGGAAAGGGTGCCCTGGGAGCACAAACCTCTGAAGCAAAGTTACAGGCATGGATAGATGCTTTGAACTACAAGCACTGGTTTCCTGCTTCTCATGAGGATATTGCTGCAGAGTGCACCAGGGTGAGAAGGTGCAGATTTTCAATTATTTTACTGTGTTGTAGCTTCTCCAAAGTGTAGCTGAGAGGGCCAGATCTTGCTAGATAACAAACAAACTGAAGTGATGTGGGAATGGATATTTGAGGCTGGGCCTCACCTTTCCAGGAAGTTCTGAGACCAATCTGAGTATCCAAGTGAAGAAGCATCCACCTCTTTCAGGGCTCAGTGATTCGGGATCAGGGGAGGGGAGGGGACAGGGGTTACCAAGGCACAGAATCCTCGACAGTCTACAAGTCTTGCCTTAGGGGCTCAGCTCTGCTTGTTCATATCAATCAAGGCCATCAAAAGCCCACAATAACAGAGAAGAGCAGTCGGGACCTCGCCCAAGGCAGACTGCACTGCTGCCCACGTAGCTCTCAGTTGAGGGCTCCTTGGAAGGCCTGCTGTTGACTGGTAGATGAGTGTGGGTGCAGGGAGACACAGAGAGCACAGCCCCCCACCAGCAGACTGCCTACACCTTCTCCCTGCCTGCAGGGGCTCACCCTGGTTGACGAAGAGCTGCCAAGCCTGGAGGGGCCAGCCTTCCTGGGGCTCTCCATCTGAGTGGGCTCCGCACAGATATTCTCCCGCATCCCCAGTCTGCAGGCCTGTGATCAGCACACTGAAGTGGCCGTCTGCTGTGACTGTGTCATTGAGCAAGATCCTGCCCTCAAAGGCCGGATCCCTCCTCCCCAAGGTGTTGGAGATCACATCGCAGCCTTTATTCTTGTTCACCCGGCATAAAAATTTTGGCAAATTCGCCACCCCAGGGTTCAAGGCACAGTCAAAGGTCACTGAACCCCTCAGTTGTCCATAAACCAGCTCCGGCTCAGGCTCTAGCACCTGGAGATCAACATTCTTTGTGTCACTGCTAGGATCTTCCCCAGCTTGGCAGACATACATCCCTGCATCACCAGTTCTCAGCTGGTTGATGACGACGCTGAAGGCGGATTGGTCGGTGCCCTGAATAACTAGGCTGACTCTGCCTTGAAAGCCGGGGCCCACTTCCCGATTGGAGTTGATGACTAGCTCGCAGGACTGATCTGTCTTCTTGCACAAGATCTTCTTTTTATCAGCGTTCTCACTCCTGAATGGACATCTGATGGTCACTGTCCTGCCCATGTCCACAGTGTAGACGTCAGTGTTCGGGGGCAGAGAATCTGCAGGATGAGAGGGTGGGGGATGGTGATTGCCCTGCCTTCTAGTAAAATTAAGCTTTTTGTTGCTCCCACTGAAGGGCCTAGGGGGGCTGCCACCTGGCATGCCTGAGTGCCAAGGGGGACACCGTGGAAGATATTTGTTGATGATGGGAAAATGGCACCCCAAAGTGAAGGTGTTGGAAGGCCTTAGAAGTAGCCTCAGAAACAAAGCTTCTCTCTGACTTCTACCCTCCTTTCTTACTCCTTATTTTCCCCAAAGCCAGAGAAGCTGGAATTCCTTTTCTCCAAGGCCAGCCATAGGAGCTAGGACTCCAAAGGTACTCATACCTCAAAGCTATCCATAAAATCTAAGAACATTATCCTACCCTGCCCCCATCTCTGCATGTAACAGCTGGCCTAAGAGGCTACTCTGACCCACGCTGTGTCCTCAGACCCTCAATCCCAACGCATCCTGCCGCATACCTAGGAGGACGGAATGCTACCACCAAGGGGCCAAGAGGAATCTGGACAGCCAGCCCTGACAGTCTCCTGCTGGCTCACTGCTAATAGCCCAGGCCATTTTGTCTTAGCACGTTCTCCATGGCCTTTCTTGCTTCCTGGAATCTAAGCGTGAAGTTAGATGGCTCCCCTGTGTCTTTGGAACTTCACTCTGAGGCTGTGGTCCCTGTGAAACTTTGATGGAATGCATGTGGTTCGCATTCTCTCTAGAAACTGCCTCTTGTTATACAGGTGATGGTCATGGCCCTTGGGATGGGTGGGACAGAATCACACCTTTCCTCCCCTCTACCTCCTGGGTCCTTTCTCAGGCTACACTAGTCTCTCCCTCCTCTGCACCTTTCTTCCTCATGTCTGCATCACTCACTACATCCCGTCTGGAGTAGTTCATCCTGATCCCCCTCAACTGGAGGGCAGAGATACATTTTCCTCCTGCTATGGTCAGCGTGATGCTGGGGCCTACACTCAGGAGGAGCCTTTCTTCGGTAGAATGTGTTTACTCAGTGCCTAGCTCCTCAAAATTCTGGTTACTGATCAGGAAATAAGATTGGAATTTATGCTGATAGTTGCGATGGACTCATGGATTCTATTTTTATTGTTGTTTAGTTCTTACAGTGTTGGGAATTGAACCCAGGGCCTCACACTGAGCTATATCTCAGTTCCTTTATTTATTTATTTTTGTCTGAATGCCTTCAGGGCAGGTTTGGCTGGCTTGAGTTGTGGGAATTGAGCCACAGCAACCTGAGCCTGACTGCTTTGTGGAAGCAGTCACTTAAAGAACTGAGCTAAGGGGCAGGCCCCAATTCTTTTTATTTTGAGACATGATCTCACCAAATTGCTAAGTTGCCCAGGCTGGGATGAAATTTCTGATCCTCCTGCCTCAGCCTCCCAGATTATAGGTGTGTAACCCCATGCCTTGCTTAATGGATCTCATTTTTTAAAAAATACAGAGAACCTCTGGCCATATAAGGCTTGAATCTCAAGGGTATATTTGAAGTGAGAATTTAAGGATCCCTGTAACTCTTTCTGTGGCTTTCCTATCTTCTTATGTCCAACTTCCAACAAGCACAATGAGGAAAGCTGTCTAGTGACCACCCTACTCTGGGGCCTCTGTAAAGCCCTAAAATGTCACTGACTTGGAAGATCTAGAAAGGTGCACTCATCATATCCAAATAAGACTGTTTTATATTTGTGTCTTATTATGAGGGTCTTTCCTGACGCCAAGCCAGGACGTGGGTCCTGTGAAGAATTCTTCCTCCATAGCTCCTCCATCCCCATTGCACCTGACACAATTCTCTCTGACTCCTCCAGAGGCCTAAGGAGCCCGGATGCTTACCCTGGCTGACCTCCAGGCTTACATCAAAGTTCAGGCCTCGGTTACTGACACCCAGGCCGCACTTGTAGTGCCCGGAATCCTCCTGGCTGAGATGGGTGATATTCACCACGAAGGCACCAAGGTCTGGGAAGTTGGTGAGGCTGGATCTGCCCACGTAGCCTTTGGAGACATAGCCTTCTGAGGAAATGAGGGTCATGCAACTGCCTTTAGCTCCCTGGCGACACCAGTACTTCCGAGTGTGCCGGTTGACAGAGGTGGATGGGTAGTAGCACATGATGGACACTGAGCTCCCTTCCATGGCGCTCACTTCCTCAGGACCAAATATGGGGCTTTTCGTAGAGACCACTGTGGAAAGAACAGGCAGAGGCTTCCTGAGCCCTGGGAGACACAAATCCCGCTGAAGGGAGCCAGGCCACCCACCCTACTCAACAAGCACACACTCTGTGATTATTTATGAGATACTACAGCTAGACAGTTGCTTTGTCAATAAAAAGGTAAGCAAAAATTCCTTAATCACAAATTAATTATTTTCTTTTCAGGGAACGCATGAGTGTGGTCCCATACTACACAAATTATGTAGTCGAGTTTCCCACATTTGGGAAAATCACAAGGGTCAGCACATCTGCAATGTGGTGGTTGAGCCTCACCACCTTCATGATCACAGTATCTCTTCTGCCAGGTAAATATTTCAATTTTTACTGTAATTCATTAATGCAAAGCTTTTTAAGGGCAATGAATGACAACTATGATGTCTTTTGTGCTTTAAAAATCCCATCACTCGGGCTGGGGAGATAGCTTGGTGGTCTAAGTGCCTGCCTGGTACATGCAAGGACCTGGGTTTGATCCCAGTACCATATGGTGTGCCCCCCAGGCGCACTGTGCTAGTCACCAAACTGGGCATGGTGGTGCACGCCTGTAATCCCAGAACTAGGGGTGCAGAGACAGGTGGATCACTATGAGTCTGAGCTGTGTAGTGAGACCCTGTACCAAATAAATAAATAAATATTTAAAATCAATCATTTTTTTGAGTGTTATACTTTTGCATTTGCAACATGCTAGTTTCTTGCATTTCTAAAAACACTTTCTAGCTGATTTCTTTCTTTCTTTCTTCTTCTCATTTTTTAATCTCACTATGCAGCTTGGACCCATAGTGATCCTCCTGTCTCAGCCTCCCCAGCACCGGGATTATAGGCATGCACCACCACACCTAGACTCCGTGGCTGGCTCAGTACGCCCAGGGGCAGGACTGGGTATGGCATGTGGTACCGGGAAATGAACCCAGATCTTTGCATTTGCCAGGCAGGCATGTAGACGGCTGAGCTATGTCCCTAGTCCCCGATTTCTTTTTTCTGGATAAAAATACTAAAAGCCAGGAAGAAGAACCAATTTCATCCAAATCCATCAGTCACTAATAAAGATGCTTGGTTTGAGATCAACTTCTTTTTTGATCCCCAGAAAAGACCTGAACTCTGGTCTTGACATTAGAAATTGCCATTCCTGCCCCACCTGCTTCTGCATTGCCTTCACATCACTCCCTTTTGAAGGAGTATAATTTTGAGAGGGATCCTTAGAGATGAATCTGATTTCAGTGTCCCCAGGGAACTGGGACCTGGAGGGTGTGGGGGGTAGTGGGTAGAACCCCAGCAAGTTGGGACCTGGTGACATACCTGGGAAGGCAGCCAGCAGGAAGACGAGCAGGGAAAGCATCGTTGCTGGTGGTGCGGCAGGGGCCTGCGCTGGCCAGGTTGACCTCTTGGGAGAGATGCTGAAAGACAATCACCACGGGAGATGAAGGTCCTGCGTCTTCTAAGACTGGCTGTGTTAAGAGTTTCTGCAGCACCTACATGACTTTCTGTCTCCAGCAACTGACACACGTCCCACAGAATGCGTGGATGGATGGCCAGCGGGGCCCTGCCATCCTACAGAGCTTATTGCTTCTCAATACTCATAAGGAGATTTTTGTCTTCTCACCAAAACCACATACTCATTGAAACAGGGACATCAGCAACAAATCTGTGTCTCTGTCCAGAGGACATGGTATTAGGGCACAATCAGACATCAGGGATGGCCTCTCGGGGGGCTTGCTTTCAACCAGTAAGCAGCCAGCCTCATCTTTCTGTTTCAGTCACCCCTCTCCCAATATCCCTGTAGCTGGGCCAGGGAAATAGCTCAGCAGCATAAGCCTGGCAAGTGCAAGGTCCTGAGTTTGATCCCTAGTACCGCCAAAACAACAACAAAAAAAACCAAACACCAATATCCCTGTAGCTGGAAGAGGCTGAAATATTTTTTACTGTGTTCAGATGAATAAACTGAGAACTATTGAGTAAATCTGCTAATTATTAAGGTTATAAATATAATGACAAATGTCATTGTCATCACTGATTATTCTCTTTCCATGCCCCAGGCACCATGTTACATGATTTAGATGTTATCTCATTGAAAGCTGATATCAACTCTACAAGTTGGGCATTCTTATCAACACTCTACCTCCCAGAAAAAAAGTTAAGTACTTGCTTCAGCATCACCAGGGGCTCAGTGTGTGATGGTAGGCAGAGAAAAGCTGGGAGTGGGGAAGACTTGACCCCCAGCTTTCTCTGACTCCAGAATCCATGCTTTCAAGCTCTCTGCTGAATTGTACCTCACTGATAGAATGTCTATAATGGGTACTGACTCCTGTGGTTTGTAAAACCCCATTTTTGACACTATTTGTTTGAACTTTATAACCTCCCTTAAAATAAGATAGACATGTATGATCACAACCATCTCATGAGTAAGAGTATTGAGCTATTGAGATGCCGAGTGATGCCCAGGATCTCCCAATGACCTGGTTATGGGGTGAGAGTTGAAAACACAGAGGCTTTGGTCTTGGTAACCCTGCCTGGCGAGGTCTGGCAGACAAAGATGGAGATGCGACGGCAGCTTCTGTGGGCTTTGTCACCACGGTGAGCCCAGCACAGGGCCTGCCTGCAGCTAACTTCTGAACCAAACTGCAGCCTAGGGGAGACAAGGGAGTAGGAAAGGGTCTCTGCTTCCCAGTGTCTCTGATAGACTTTCAACTTTGGAATGGATTGGGCAGAGAGTGTTGGAGGAAAAAACAGTGCTAATAAACCTTGGGCAGCACAGAGCTCCCATAAAGATAAAGAAGCTGGGAACAGAAGGCAGCCTGGGGAGTTATCTCCCCCCACTGTCTTGGCCCCAGCTCCTGTGCCCAGAGACTTCCTTTACCAACTTGAGCCAAAGGCAATAGAGTTGTTTATCTTGGTTATTTCTTTTCCATAGGGGAATTTCCCAGCCAGGAACCCTTTTATTTCCTGGTTCAGATAAAGATATTCTGTTTCCTCCAGTTCTTTGGAAGAGTTAAGGGTAGGGGTATAGATGTCAGGTGGCAACTTGAGGTTTTCTTAAGTGCAGTTAATTACCCCAGACCTTTCTCCCAGGCCAAAGATAAACTGGCATAGGACCTCAGGCAAAGGCCAGACTCAACCCAAGTTTGGATGTGCTCAGGGCCCTCTGGCTAGAGGCACAGGGGGTAGGGGGAAGCTCCAAGACAGGAATTTTTCTGCTCACCTGGGATAGGCTGGCTGCAAAGCTGCTGAGAACCTGCATTTGCCATTTGTGCTGCTCTGAGTACAGTCATAGATGGGAAGGCCAAATGCCATGTGCTCCTTTCAAGAGCCCAAACTGGCAATAACTATCCTTGATTCTCATTCTGGTTCTCATCTCTAGATGAGTAAGATTCTTAATATTCCTGAGACTGGAGAAGGTCTTCCCATGGGCTGGGCGGGGTTGCAGGCTTTCCTCTAGATTGATAAGATGAGTAACTCCCTGGTGTTCTAGAAGAGTCCATGAGTGACACTTGACTCCCAGGTCTGGAAGAGTCAGGTCTGTGAAGAGGCTGAAAGTCTTCTTTCAGCCTGTGAAGTTTGGATGGCTAGGCATGTCCTGTGGAAGGTGTGTGCTTCCATAAGCCTCCGGTAAGTGTCAGGGCGAGAGCATCAAACATATGCAGCTAGGAGAGAAAACCTGGCAGAAGACGACCCTGGCAAGGAAACAGAGTCCAGTGCCAGGGGAGATGGTGGGCAAGTGAGGCCCCCAAGTTGTCAAGAATAGGAACTCTTTCTTGCCCAGTGGTAAAATTTAGAACAATTTGTGATAGCAGCTAAAATGACTGTGCCTTAAAAGTCAGTAGAAACACCTTTATCTCAGGCCACTTTCTCCCAAACTCAGGAGTGTCAAGTCTCAGAGAAGCTCAAGTTATGGGGTGGCTGAAGTTGGATTTAAAGGATTTGCTTATGAAAGGAAAGCACAAAACACTTATTGGACACCTACTATGTGTCCCATGATAATAAGCCTGGGGAAGCCTTGAGTTCTTCTTTTACTTGACCCAAGGTAGGTTCCATTGTCTTCATATTGCAGATAGAAAACTAAAGACTAGAGTAAGGCTTGACCCCAAGACCCATGAGAGAATTGGAATCTAAGATCACAATCCTGTTTTCATCTTCAAATGGGTAAAGGAGTCTGTTCTATTGGGTTAAACTGATAGGTCATGTTTTAGGACATTTTTTGGACCTAAAATCAGAAGATAGTATTTTTAAAGACATTCTTAGTTAACTATGTGGGTACCTGATATATTCATAATATATTTCCCCACAATTGTGGATAGGGCAAAGATGATAGCTTTGCGGGAGAATGGTTTGTCTCCTTATCAAATTAATTTAGTCAACCCTATCCCGTTGCACTGTGTGCTATGACCAGGAGTTTAAACTCCTGCCTATCTTGTCTCAGGTGTCCTCTTTCTCAGGTGAGAAGGGTCACCTGGATCTGGGTCCTGGCTGGGTACTTGGAGAGACACTTGTTCTTATAACCTTACAACCCCAGAGGCCACAAAGGGGAAAGTAGACTGGGACCCAAGCCGTCAACTTCTCACAGTCCGTGAGTATGAACTTGGAGAGCAAAAAGCTCTGGAGTTCAGAGGAGCGAGGACTGGCTGGCCTGGCTGGGAGCGAGGACCTTCTCTGTCTTGATGGAACAGCCCCTTGTCCTGCTTCCAGGAGAGGCCCTGCTTGAGTCCACCTTGACGGTTGCTCTCAGCTCCCCCGGGAAAAGGCATCAGGCACAGACCATACGGAGCCTGGCAAGAGCTGCATGAGGGAGAGCTTTGAGGCTAAAGAGGCATCCTGCTGTACAATGAGGTACAAGGAGAGTTCTACTACATGGGCAAAATCTGCTAGCTCAACTTGCTCATCCACAGAATGAGATGCAGTCCCCAACAATTCTTGCTTGAAGAATTGTTTGGGATGGCCTGACCTTTAGAGCTCATGCTCAGGCTTGGAAAGGCCCTCATCAAGCAGCCTTCTCCCCTCTCATGCTGTGGCAAGAAGCAAGAAGGCTGCATTGATTTTATACACACAAAAGACCATATGTTATTAATCTATGCTTAAAACAACTCCTGAATGTGGCACAGTCACCACCAGGCTACAAATGAGGGGCCTGAGGCTCAGAATGTAAATAGCCCCAAATCACACAGTGATAGCACAGCACTTTGGGATGGGAGAATATGGTGGAGGGTAATGGAATAAAGTCCATGGAAGCACATTCTATAATATCAAGGACTCCAATTCTCTCATGGCTCTTGGGGTCAAGCCTTACTCTAGTCCTTAGTTTTCCATTTGCACTCTCCTTACTCCTGTAAGGAGATGAGTTATGCCCACAGGGAGGTGGAGAGGACTCTGTATCTCTACTTTCTTGGGGAAGTGGCACAGAGCACTGATTCCTCTGCTGTGCTATCACTGTGTGATTTGGGGCTATTTACATTCTGAGCCTCAGGCCCCTCATTTGT
>NDGM011240337.1:0-10858 GCA_002564305.1 Octomys mimax | reverse complement strand
GCTTTGCCAAGCTTGTTCTAAGTAGGTGCTTTAGACCACTGAGCCATCTCACCAGCCCCTAGGGCAGTTTCTTTAAAGCATTCCATTTTAGATCAAATTCATATAAAACTATTTTTTTCCTTAATTATAGAATTACCTTTGGGACTTTTTAAGGCCTTTATCAAAAGAAACCAAGCTCAGGGTAAGCAAAATAGTTCAGTGGACTAAATGCCTACTTAGGCCAGTGCAGAGACCAGGGTTCAAACCCTGGCACGACATGCCACACTGGCCCCGCCCCCTGGGCACTCTGAGCCAGCTACCAAGTCTGGGCTGGTGGTACATGGCTGTAATCCCAGAGCTGGGGAGGCTGAGACAGGAGCATCACTACAAGTCCGAGCTGCGTAGTGTGACCCTGTACCAAATACAGATAGATGGACAGAGAAATGGATGGATGGATGGATGGATGAATAGATAGATAGATTCCTTGTGAAAGAAAGAAAAAAGAAAGAAAGACCAACCTCAAATTCCTACTGCTTTTGGCCATCAGAATTTTTTCTTTGGTGGTAAAATTAAAAGAATACACACACTGGTGAGTGGCTTTCACGTGTATGCTGGTGAGGATGGGACGGAGGATGGAATGTGAGGGCACTGGCGAGGAAAGTGGGCACACACCGCGTGCGCCTTCAGGACCGCCCCCCACTGACACACGCGAAGTTTGCGCTCAGGAACATGCCATTGTCTGGATCTTGGAGGGCAGCCTCGGCAAGGGTGGCTGAGCCCCCCACCCCTGGGGGCTCCCTCACTTCACCCATCTGGACTTTGGGTCCAGGGAGGAAGGCAAAGTCTAGCTTCACCCTCATTGGTTTTGAGGCAGCCCCTCAGGCCGGGCTGGCCTTGGGCGCATCCCCCTGCAGATCGAGCTCCTCTGTCCGCCTCTGTGCTCCGAGCAGCCAACAGGCAACCGTGTCCAGCCGAGCCCTGGGCTTGTGAAGTCTCCCTCCCTGATGCGTGATAGTCCCTGGGTGACGCAGTCCACTTTGGAGAAGGGTCTGGACACACTGGAACTTTTCAAAAATGGTTGAAACATTGGGAGACCTGCCGTGAAAATGTTTAAAGTCTAAATTTCCACACCACTGGTAGCTCACTGTGCTCTGCTTATGCGGACAGCCTGAGCCCCCACAGGGGCGAAGGCCACCTGTTCCTCCAGGGGAAATGCGGTTCCAGGCCAGGAGCCACAGCCAGTGGCGCTGGCTCGGGTCACAGCTTCTGGGCCGGGCGCTCACGGGCTTTCCTGCTGCAGGGCTGTCCATGAGCATTCCTGCTGCCCCATGTAATCGCCCCAGCACAGAGAATCAAACGTTCTTGAGTCAGTTCCACACTTGCAGTGTATCCAGTAACCTTGGGCAGCAATCAGATTAATTCCCCAAAATGTGCAGCCAGCTGGAGTCCTGGCTTCACACAGCTTCCCGCGAGCTGTGGGTGCCCATGTCCCCACTCAGCCAGGACGCCTCCATTGCCAGAGCTGGTCTTGGTGAGCTCGTCAGAGACCACATCTTACAAATGTCATAGAAATGGAAATGTTCCTGAGTGGATGAGAAACACAAGACCACGGTGGTCATTAAAGCCCAAGAAATTTCGACATGGTCAGTATTCACTAACTCGATCCCTAGTGCTGACTAGGGACCCCCTTTATTAGCATTTATACAGAAGAACACCCCCAAGCCAAACGCTTGACCATCATGCCTGTTAGGTCATATCCCAAAGAAGGTAAAACAGGGTAACTACTGACAGCTGAACAACACTTTTTCTTTCAAGTTTAAAGAAAAAGTTCTAATTCTTCTTCAGGAAATAAGAGTAAAGAGTGATTCGGAAAGTCAGGCAAGGTGCAGGGTGCCAGGCTGCCACAGGTGGGGCACGCGGGCCAGGAGCTCACCCACACCGACCAAGCTCATTTTGTAAGCGTAGCAGGGAACTATTACAGAGGGAAAAAACGCTTCATAAATAAACCTATATTTTAAAAGAAGAAAGAGAAGATGGAGCTCCTGAGGCGTCCAGCACCTCCTAACAGAAAACATCTGTGGGACTTCCGGAACTTTCCTCTGGCCTGCAGAATCCACCCACGCGTTTCCAACTTCTTTCCCAGCCACGGAGCTGGCTCGGGCGGGCAGTTCTCGGTTTCACAGCCGGCTGTTCCAGCCAAGCAGCTGTGCGGGGCTGCCCCTAACTGTGCATCCCTGCCCACGCGCGTGTTCACAGGGAGGGCCATCGCCCACCCCGTCACGGGAACACAGGCAGGGAGGTTAGAGACAGGAATGTGGCCAGGGTGGGCCGCGCAAGCACGGAGCTTCTGGCTTTCTTCCTGCAAGTGCTGACCGTGTTCAGGGGTCTACAAGCACAGTTCAAAGTGACCCTCGTCTTCTAAGGAGCCAGAGAAGAGCTCCACCCTGCACTGTCCCACACCACACCTGCTGCACGGGGGAGCCGAGTTGGTGCATTCCAGGAGACAACCGGGTTTTGTTGGCTATCTGTGGAAACTATAACAAGCATAACTTTACTTAAAGGTGTCTTCAGAGTTCTCTCGCCTCAGGAAACCCAGCTCTACTCCCTGCTGAGGATCCCGGTCCTCCGTTGTGACCCAGACACCACGGCTGGGATGATGCCCTGTCCTGGGCCCAGCAGCCCCAGCCCAGCACCGGCAGGCTCCGGGTCTGGGCGGGTTCTGGGGTCACAGATGATGCCGCACTGCTGTGACCTCACATAGAAGGGGCGCCTAGCTCCCTCAAGCTGCTTTGTCAGGGTGCAAATCACACTCAGGGCCCCACCTCTGACCTTGTCGCCTTCCAGGAACCCCCTCTTAACAGTGACACATTGGGGCTTCATGAGTGAATTTCATGTGTTCAAGCCCCCGCAGTATCGCTCAAAGAAAAGCAGCAAAAGGCACAGGGGCAGAGCTGTGATGCGGTCTGCCTCTTTTGCTTCGCTTCCCGAGCCCAGGTCTCACTGTGCAGCCCACGCGGCCTCAAGCTCCCAACTGGTCCCCAGCCTCAGCCTTCCGAGTACTGGGATGGCAGGTGTGCACCACCACACCCCGCTAAACTTGCCCGCGCCGGGTGGCCCCTGGGGTGGTCGGGCTCTTCCCATCTGGCCGCAGTTGGGCCTGCTCGCCTGCAAGGTGTGATGCTGCTGAAAGGCCTGTGCATCCCAAGCTCAGGTGTACTCCACCAGCATGCGCGCCTGGGGGAAGATGCAGGCTGTGGGCTGGTGCACGTCCCCCGTGGGACGCCACCGCCCAGCAGAGGGCACCAGGACAGTCTGCCTGTGAGCATGAGGTGCAGTTCCCTGGAGGAGCTCTGTGTAAATTTGATGGAACAAAGCATGGCTGGGGGAGGGCGCTGGTGTAAGTGGTCTGAGGGGCGGGGACAGACCACAGCTCCCAGAACCCATTGGGGAACAAAAGGAGATGCACAGGGCACCTGGGGTCCCTGAATGGGAAGGCGAACGGGACCCCAGGGAATGCGGGGCCCCCAGGGCCTCACGGCCCAGGGCCCACACCTGGCACCCAGCTCAGCAGAGGGGATGAGAATTCCCTCTGTGCAGTGACAGTGGCTGCCCTGTGGCCCTCACGAGTCCCAGAGGGACACTTCATGTGCCTGTGGACAGTGCCTCCTCCTTCCTCTTAGCTTTTGGTTTTGGGCGTCTCTGGAGAGGAAGGAGAGCCTCCTGTTTCAGCCCGCCTGCCAATACCTTTAGTGCTACGCTGCCCACGGGGAGTGGCTGGCGTTGCTGGGCGCCTCTCGTGGCCTCGCCGTGAGCTTGGGAGGCCGAGCGGCCAGAAGCAGCCAGGCCCCTCGTCCCACCCTGAGAGCTCTTTCTAATGAGTCACGGCACATGCCGGGCGCATCAGGCCCACAGACAACAGGAAGCACCACTCTCCACAACCCAGCGTCATCCCGAGCTCAGAAGAACCACGGCAAACAGCAAATAGAAGAGGCATGACGCATTCACTGTGATTCCAGATGCAAGCCAGGTAGTGAGTTCTGATTCATAACTGGCCCGTGCCAGGCCGTGCTCCAAAGGCGAGGTGGCGAGAGGCAGGTGCTTGTGGACAGAGCCCCAGGCTGTCTGGAGCTCCCGGATGGCGCAGGGCTGAAAGTGCTCATCAAGTTTGCGATGTCACGGGAGACGCAGCTGCCACCACCCACGCAGGGTGTCTCTGTCGTGCAGGGCTCCTGGAGCACACATGAGGGAGGGTCGTGGGCGTCTTTGTGTGCGGCTTGTAACTAAGCCACAGTGCTTTCTGGTATTCAGCCGCTAAGAGCTCACACACTGTTTGCTTTTTACTTTCACACTTCTTATGGATTCATGCCTTCTCAATTTAAGGAATGTGTAATGAGCCGGTGTGGTGGCTCACACCTGGATCCCCAGCTCTGGGAGGCTGAGGCAGGAGGGTCGCCATGGGTTTGAAGCCAGCCTGAGCTGCACAGGGAGTCAAGGTCAGCACGGACTACACAGAGACAGTGTCTCAAAAACACAGCTCCAGGCAGAACTGTGTGTTCTCCCCAAGAAGGATGCAGGCAGTGAGCACTGGGCGGCCCAGGCCAGAGCCCAGAACTGGATTGCGACCCGAGAGGCGGGGTGCTGCGGGCCGAGGGTTGACGACTGCGCCCTGCTGCTCTGTAGCAGGACCGTGGTGTTCCTGCCCGGCCCCCAGCCAAGGCCGGGACAGAAACTGGCTTTGGGATTGTTCAGATTCTGTGCAAGTATAGAAGAAAGCACCCCAAAATGATGGCAGTGACTTGATGGCAGTGGGCGTCTGTGCCCCCCCAGCCTCTGCCCTCTCCCCATGTCCTGTCAGTGCCAATGGTCTCACTTCTCAGGGTCGTGGAGACGCTGCCTGGCACGGAGCCCTTGGTGCAGCAGGTGTGGGCAGCACAGGTGCCCGGCCAGCCCCCGCTCAGCTCCTGCCCGCACAGACCCAGGAAGAGCAAGGCCCAGGCAGGGATGCAATCTCGAGCCTCTGTGCTCCTCCCCTGTGACGTCACACCCTGTCTGGCCAGCGGGCCTGCCGAGACCCCTGGGGGGGGGCCGCTTGTGGCCTCCCATCTTGTGGCAAAAACTGCTGCTTGTTTTCCTGCCAACAACTGCCACTAAGAGGACGAGTGTCCTGTGTCCCCAAGCACACCCTGCTGACTCACTGCTCTGGAATGGCGCGCACGTCACCGACTTCCTCCCGCCGGGACCCCGGGGCTCACGTCTCGAAGTCGTCATTGTCTTTGCACAGACTGAACACTGGTCATCTCCCTGGGCTCATCCAGAGTCAACCTGAAGCAGGGCCTGGGCCTGGCATGGGGCGGCCAGGATGCCCCAGCCGTCTACGGCCCAAGGTGGCTTCGTTCCCTGCTGCTCCCAGGGGAGGACAGTGATGCAGGCCCCCATCGGCTGGTGACTCAGAACTGCACTCCAGGTCTGGCTGGCCAGGAATAACACCCTCACAAACCTCTCAGAAGCTCCCTTCCAGAGCTGGGCATTTTCAGAGATGTGAGTAGAAAAGACCAAGTTCTGAGCAGCACCGAGCTGCCTGCCATTTCCTTTTCCTGAAACCAGACTGCTGGGGCTAGGGCCAAGCCCTCCCCAGTATGTTCGAGGCCCCAGGTTGGTCCCCAGCACTGCAAAGAGTCCTGAACCTTCAAGAACCATGTGGAGGGCCAGCCAAATAGCTCAGCAGATTAAAGTACCTGCTTAGGCAGATGCAGGGGCCAGGAGTTCCATCCCCTGGCCTGCCATGCCGGCCCCACCCCTGGGGCATGCTGGGACAGCGATTGAGACTGGGTGTAGTGGCGCATGCCTATAATCCCAGCACTTGGGAGGCTGTAAACAGGAGGATCACTGTGAGTCCAATCTACACAGTGAGACTCTGTAGACCCTGCCCAAAATACAAAGAAAAAAAAAAAAACATGTGGGAAGGGCCAGCCTTATAGCTTAGCAGACTAAGACAACTGCTTAGGCAGCGTGCCAGACTGGCCCTGCCCCCAGGGCATGCTGAGACAGCAATTGAGACTGGGCGTGGTGGCAAAGGCCTGTAATCCCGGCGCTTGGGAGGCTGAAAAACAGGAGGATCACTACACTACAAATCCAATCTATGTAGTGAGACCCTGTATCCCCAGCAGTAAATGAAAAAACAAACAAACAAACACATGGGACATGCGAGAGGAGTGACCCTCGGGTGCTAGGAGCCACCCAGCCATGGGATGCTCAGGCCTCTGCTTCCTGCCTGAGCCTCTGACTCTAGGGAGCCTCACTCTGCAGCCTGTTGTCCAAGGTCCCTGTCGTGGTGACTGTGACCTCCCCACAGCAGTGGCGTCACCCTGTGCCCAGAGTTGCCAAAAGGTGACCAAGCTGATGGGTTCCACCGTCGCTTTCTGCCCAGTCACTTCCAGCAGGCTAAGGAGCCACGACCCGGCCATCACAGGGCACCGGAGGGGTCCAGGCAGAGACAGGACTCAGACGGCCTCGGCGGGGCCTTGACCCAGCCGCACCCATCAGCGGCACACGCGGCCACCCGGCTGTCCGTCTGCTCAGCCCTGATTTCCAGCTCACGGCGACTGGGGGAAAGACAGAGCCAGGGGCTGCCGTCCCATCCACTCCTCGGGGACGTGTGCGCGGCAGACACTGTGCCCTCAGGAGTGCTCAGAAAAACCGGGCACGAGCTGCTCCTCACAGAGCCAGGCTGACCCTGCCTCAGTCTCCCCCACAGGATACAGCACTGCCCTCGGGTGCCCTCCCACAGGCCAGAGGTCATGCGCTCGCAGTCTAGGTGGCCTGGCCTGGGCCTGGGTGAGGGTCTGGGCCCAGGGACACCACTCAGAACCGGCTCTGCAAGTGAGCAGCATGAGGGAGGCGGGCAGGTAAGCGCTTCCCTGAGCTACTGCGGGACCCTGTAGGAAGACGCAAGCCGCCCTGCTGGCCTCTGGAATCCTGCTGTCAGTACTCATCAGCGCCTTCCCCGCGGGAGACAACTCCCCGCGTTAGGGACTTGCCCGCAGGCCGCAGGGATGAGTCACCCTGACCCCAAAGGGCTGCAGCGAGCTTCCACAGCGTGGCCCTGGGAACGCTGGGTCTGACGTCCATCGCAGCCGGGGTTCTTGCTGCCACCTAGAGTTGGCCTCCAGGACTGCACCCCGCTCCTCCCAGCGGTGCTGGTGGAATGCTGCAGTCCAGTTACCAGATGCCTGCTGGCAGACCCGCGCCCCTTCCCGAACTGCTCACCCCGACTCTTGCACTTCCGCCCTGCTGCTCCCATGAGTTTGCTTTATCCCCAACCGGGTCCTGAGAACAGCTCGGTTCAAACGTCCCTGCCGCACCAGCAATGCCATGGCTGGGATGGTACCTCGCACATCTGCCTGGTGCCCCCCTGCAGTGGTCTCCTGCCTGACCACTTCGTCCTACCTGGCCACGTCCTGCTGATCGTGCAGACACAGCTCGGGGGCAGGACGAGTCTACAGCCGAGCCCGCCCCAGCTGGGCCTGGGGTTCACACAGGTGGCGGCTGCCGGACTGGAAGCGGTGCCATTAAGCCCGGTGCCCTCATGCCTGTTAGGCCAGCTGAAGGGAAAAGTTCGTGGCACCAGCTGACGTGGACGCACTTGGCATTGCTAAAGGGGCTGCCAGAGGGCTCATCCCGCCTGGCGGACAGCCCTGCAGCGTCTTCGTTGCTGCTCAGTCTTCAACAAGGAGCAGATTTCCTGCCCCGCAATAGGAGGGCCTTCCGCAGCCACGCATGCGTAACAGGCGGCTGCAGGCGGCCTCAGATTCCGCTTCCATGATCACTTGGGGAAGCGAGGACTGGAAGCCTGGAGCCCAGGGGAGCCAGGGAGGACGGCGGGGAGCCCTGCCAGGCCTCGAGTTGGCAGCCGAAGCGCAGCTGTGCTTCTCAGGAAGTGAATCCCATTGAAGATAAATGGGAAGTGAAATCCTGACAAGATGAAGAAACTCAAAATGGCAGAAAGGAGCCACAGAGTGCCGGCTGGCCATGGCAGCCAGGCTGCATACGCACTGCTCAGGGACGCGTCCTGTGTCCTCCCTGCGTGCTGCCTGGCCCCCCTACCCTCCAGCCTGGCCCCCAGGTTCCACCTTCTCCCCAGCCACAACCTCCACCCCCAACTCAGTCTTTTCAGGGACCAGATAGCTCCGGGAACCCTGCCAGCCTCTTAGGCAACTCTTCATCCTGAGGTGAGATGCGCTGGGTGCTCAAGCTCACTGGGGTAGCGAGACATTTTCCCAGGAAATTGGCCCCAGGCAGCTGCAACGGCCACAGGCTTAAAGCAGAAGGACCAGAGCCCACACTGCCTGTGGGACTCAGGGAACCTGGCACGTGGGCCCTTTTTCTCGGCTTCACAGCACAAGTTCATCTATCTAGACTGCTTCAGACAAGGCCGCTCTCCCATGTCCTGACACCCTGAGCCACACCCCCGGGGCTGGCTCTTTCCACACTGAGTAGGGCAGGACCAGCCCTGCCCACTTGGCTGACAGCCCAGGCTCCCGACCAGCGCCACTGGCCTGGCTGCCTCATTTTTCTGCCACCTGACAGAGGGCTTTACCGCCAGGCGGGTCCTCTCTTGCGGAATGTCCTCTGTCTCAGGAGCTGAGAAGACGGGAGGGTCTCAGAGCGCACAAGGGCTGCTGGCTTCCTCTCTGCCTCGACTGGTGTCCTTTCCTGTCTGAGTCCCACCAGGGGGTATCAGCTCCATGCCACTCTGCAAGACTCAACATCCACCAAACCCTGGCAGAGGCCAATCCCCAGGACCCTGTCACATGGAGGGACCCTCGCCCCGGTAGTGGGCTGTTTTCTGTGTTTAGCTGCACCCCTTCTAGATCGTCGCACAGTAGGCCCACAGCATGCAAGCCATGGGGTAGGGTCTGGCCCTCTCATGAGCCACGCTAGGTTCACCCGCAGCTGCACCCCTACTCTTCCCTGGCCTGGCCACGGATACCCTGGCTTGTTTACACACTCGCTGGCTGACGGGCTCTGGGTCCTGCCTGGCCCTGCTCCATTTAGAATCACAGTGCGTGTTCCCACGCAGGTCTCATGTGGCCCTACCCTGAGCGCAAAGCCAGGAGGGGCCACTGGTAGGCAGCTCGGAGCGAGGGTAGGAAGCACCACGCTGTCCCCATGCTGAGCTGGAGATGGGGTGTCCCTGTCACCATCCCATCTCTCATACTTGTACCCTTCTGCCAGCCTAATTTCTCCGGCTAGCCACATGCAATATCTTTTCAACCCTCACTCCCCACCTAGCCCTCTTCATGGTGACGTCTGCCCCAGTCTTCTGCCGGATTCTCCGTTTAACTACCAGATTCCTTGTCATCGAGTTTCTGGGGTTCTTGGTAGCTTCTGGGCAGAAGCCGCATGCCTGACACCTGCTTTGCATTTATTCCTCCCGGTATCTTTTGACAGTCAAGCTTTTAAGCTTGTCGGCTGTTTTCACTCGCAGTTCATGACCTCTGTGCCTCCTGCAAGAAGTTTTTACCAACCCAAGCCCCAGGTTTCCCCGCCGCCTTCTACACATTTGACAGGCTTAGCTCTTCCCCTTGGGCTTGGGATCCATGTCAAGCAAGGAGAAGGGGAGGGCAGGGAGACGTTACTCTGACCCTGACACCACCACCGTCAAGTACTGAGGGAGAGAAGATCGTGTCCTTCCCTTCCGGGTGACAGATCGTTAATGTAGACTAGTGCTGAACGTGGTCTATTAAATAGGAAAGTGTAGGTCATGGGCAGACCCAAGGCCGCCTCCAGTGGGGTCGCCGCGGCTAACGGTGCAGGAGGCTGCTGCGCACAGATGCTTAGGTATAGAATATAATAGATAAGCACTAGCTGTCACAGTTGGATGAGCATGGACTGCGCTCTGCTGCACCGCCCCAGGGTGACATAAAATGCTCACAAAAGTTAGTCAGCCTCCTTCGGTGCCATGAACATTTCCAAATCTTGGATGGAGAAACTTTTCCTGGATCAGCTAGAGCAATCCTGCCTTGGGGGACATCCGAAATATTTGCTAATTGTGGCAAACAGGGCTTCGTCTGGAATTCCCGAGGGTCACCGGCACTGCCGCCCCCAGCCGGGGACACATCTGGGCCAGCGAGGAAGGGCGGGTCCCGGGGCGGACAGGGCTGTCTGGAGGGTGCCGGTGCCCATGGATGGTGACACAGGAAGAGCCAGTGAGGAAGAAGGAGGGATTTCCTGCCATTCAGATGTGGCCGTGCGTCACCGCGAGCTCGTTTCTGCTCTACCAGGAAAATGCTGTCCTGCACATATTTATTCTTGGAAACGTTTTTTATCCTTCTCTGACAGATGGAATTCTTGCTTCCTTACCAAGCATGCTGAAGGCTAATGGGCGCTGGATGGAAGCAGAAGCCACCGCCACACTGGCAGGGCTCTGCAGCCAGTGTCCGGCCAGCCTTTCTCCTTTTCGGTCTGAGATTGCAGAGTGACTGCCCACGCACGCTTCTGCTTCTGCCCTGCCTCTGGGCTTGGAAGCACAGTTCTAGGGTTCAGGAAAGCTCTGTGGGGCGACAGTGCACATCCCGGGTGGACATGGGGTCGGAGCAGTGTGGGTTGGGCCCAGCCTGGCCCTGCCTGCCAGGGTGAGCCAGGGGTGGAATGTGGCACCTGTCACAGTGACGACCACTCTGCCTGTGACCAAAAGAAACACAGCCAAACTAACATCTGACCAGCAGAAGGCTCCCTGCCCGAGCCCCACACTGGACCAACCTTGGAGTCCCACCCGGATTCAGACCTTCTCTCCTTAGAAGAGAAGAATACCTGTGTTGGGGCTGGGGAGATGGCTCAGTAGAATAAGTGCTTCCCTGGCAAGCGCAAGGGCCTGAGT
>NDGM011240320.1:0-10830 GCA_002564305.1 Octomys mimax | reverse complement strand
AAAAAAAAAAAAAAACCTTTTCCCTTATGTGCATTTTTGTTTTGTTTTAACAAATATGTCTGCATGTGTGGAGGCTATGCGCTGTCCTTATTGGCACACTCTCTGAGCCCTCTGATTCCTGCCTGGACTCTGCTGCCATATTTACGTTTGCATGATGATGTCTGCCCTTTGGAGGTCCTCCCCATTTCCTTCTGGAGTGTCTCCAATGGCTCTTTGTCAATTTCAGTTCACACCCATAAGATTGGCTTTGAATTTCCACCTTGTTTTAAACTCCCAAGCCAAAAACTTCCCTAACCCAAACCAGATAGGAAAAAACTTCACCCAAACAGTTTTGAAACATGTTGATCCTGTCCATATATTATAAAATCAGAGTTTATAAAAATTAATCTGAAGTCTTCAAGGTATGTCACTGAGATCATTCCATAACCCTTCTAAGTCACATTTATGGAGATTGGCAAATCTGGAATATCTTTTCTGTTTTCTAAACTTGTTTTAATTCTTTCCCTGTCTTCAATCCTCCCATCTTTCAGAAGTTTTGTTGTTTTCGGTTCCAAAAATTGAACTCAGGACCTTATGCTTACCAACCAGATATCCTCCCATCTTACTGAAGTGGGGAAATCGGAAAGCCTGCTTCTGCTTCAGTTTTTTCTGTTAGTACTTAAATCATTTCTCTTCTGTAATTATCCCCCTTGCAAAGGCTTCCATCTTCTCATTCATCAAGAGTAAGAATCTTTCAGTACATGGAAAACTACTCTCACCAGACTAAAATTCACTCTCATCTACCTTCAGAAACCTATGTTTTCATCATCTCTTCATGAGTTCGTTCAGTGTGATGGATCCACAAATGTACTTGGTCCCTGAAATGTCTTTTCGTTCCAAAAAGCTCAAATGGAGGAAAGTCTTGTTTGCAAAATGTTGCAAATAAGTTCATGTGTTGATGTAGTTTATATGTTGATGGTTTTATTTAGCACATACTTATTTTTATTCATTGCTTTATGATTAATTGGATGTCTAAGGGGAAAGTTTTAGGGCAAAAATATTTACTGGCACACAGCACTAAAGGTGAGTCTTTTACTTCCTGGTATGTAATTTGATTTTTGTGGATCACCTAAGTCAATGACTATAATCAGAGAAGAATGACTCTGAAAATAATAGTAATATTTTCCAATAAACTGTACTGTTCATAACATTGAAAGATGAAACCTTTCAAATGTGGACTCTATTCAGAAATTGCAGAAGACATCAACTAACGATTGGGTATAAAATATTTCTCACTCTTTCTCTCTATAATTCCATTAATCTTATTTCACCCTCTTCTCAAAATCTCTCCACATCTCATCTCCTTTCATTTGTACCAGTCTAGCTCCCATCATATCTTGCCTGGACTTCTGAACAACCATTTGAAAGGTCTTCCAGATTCTGTTCTTGCTATCTGGCTTCCAAGGTCATCCAAAGTTCGTTAAAAGGTGAATGATAAGTAGTTTATTCTTGTGGTTGATGTTGTCTCTGTTGGGTCTACTGAGCTCTGATTTTAACATGAAACCACAATACCAGCATATAATCAGCTATAGAAAATTTCTGAGGAATATGCATGATTTTATTGCAGTATAGTTTCTTTTATACCAACTCACACCCAACCCATTAACCAGTTTACTACTTCTTGTTTTAAAACTGAGTTGCAGAATGTGTCTCTTTCTTGCTTGAAGCACCCCCTGTTTTTACATGTGAAAGAATCTAAACACTTTCAATGATCTGCAACTCCTGGCTTCTTAGCTTGGTTCTTAGCATCTCTAACTAGGCCTCTTCTCTGAGGATGCTTGACTCTGAGCACTTTGGTCCCCTGACTGTGGTCACGTCCTTCTGCATGGCATTTTCACTGGCCATCCTCTCTACCTGTAACCCCTTCCTTTCCTGTAAACAAACATGGTTGAAATAATTTCAATCGTGTTCCTAATCAGTTGAATTTTGGCAAAAAATGTCTCTGCAAAGATATTTTCCTGACTATGAAAATGATTGCTACCCTCTTCCCAGCAGCACTCAGCCTTTATCTATTTTATAGATTTATTTTCCTTTATTATTTCCAGTTCTATGAATTTATTTATTTAGGCATGTGTTTTGTTCTTCTGTATACTAATGTCTGGAATCGTTAGTCTACAATGAAAGGCTGCTGAATTAATAAATGAGTGCAATGTCCTGGACAGCAATACAACACTAAGTGTTAATGGAAGAAAAAGAATGATTCCTTCAACCATAGTGGAAATAGTAAGAAAAATTGTGTGGAACTGTTCATATCTTATTTGTAGTATTAACTGCCAGTAGTGTACAGACTAATGCAGTAATACTTCCATTCATAAATGTTTCCTTTTTCAATTTGTTTTGCAAACGCAAGTGTTCTGTTTGCAAATTCTGCATTAGATGACAAACACTAACACGACCATCTTCCCTACACAAACACAAATGCGGCCATCATCCCAGAATAGTGCAACAAATTAAATTTGTTAACCAAGCCACCACTGTCATTAGTCTTTTAAAGGTCCCTTCACAGCATAATGTTCACAAAGAATAAAATTAAAATGGGCTATGCTCCAGAAGGATAATGAGATTTTGGAATGGTGTGGGACAACTGTCAAGGTGGAACATGTCATTCTCATCATGGGACAGAATACATCCTACAAGCAATAGTTGGCACAAAATCTGTTCTGGTTCTGACTAAGAAAGAGTTTTAGTGTTGGTATCTCTACTTTGACATATCTTTGTATAATACACCATGAGCTCAAATATGCAAACATTCATAAACTAATGTAAAAATTCCACAGAGCCATTACTCACAAGGGAAATGCCAAAGGATTGGTTAGTGAATATACCACTGCATATTCATCACAGTCACTCCAATGAGAAAAGTGTTATTATACTTTCAAAATGTCGAGCATTATGGTTAAAATCAAGAATAGGCAAATGCAAGTAGTTCTCAATTTATAGCAAAGTAGACACTGGCACAACTGTCCTAGGAAACTATTGGATGGATCTAAGTGCTGAACATAGACACACCTTACGACTCACTCATCTCATTCTCAGATCTATGCCAATAGACTTGCATACATATATGTCCTCAAAGAAATACACATAAGATTTCATGGAAGCACCATTCCAAATGGCCAAAGTAGAACCCAAAGTGAGTAACAGAATATGCATTCGGTGAATACTATATTGCAGAGAGAATAATAAACAAGTGCTACATGCACCAAAACGTATACTGTCCATACATGCACCATGAACACAAGAAACTGTATAATTTCAGAGTCAGTTATGCATGAGTTCACTGACATAAAGCTTACGAAATCTGTTAGAAGTCAGAACCATGACGATGAGCAAAGGTATTAGTTATATTTCCATTGCTGGGACAAAACACTGGACATAAAGAACTTAAGCCAAGAAACGTTTATTGGTTTGTGGTTTCAGAGGTTTAAATATTTGTTTTGCTGACTCAGAAGCAGAAGGATAATGGTGAAGGGTATGTCATGGTGGCCAGAAGAAAAAGCTCAAGGGGAGAGACAGACAGACAGACAGACAGACAGGAGGAGGGCAGAGAGGAAAACAGAGAAGGGCAAGAATGCACCATTCCACGTTACCCATCCAATTGCTGGGGTCCTCCACTCATACCCCATGTCATAACACATTCAGCTCTGAATTAGTCCATGGGTTAATCCGTTGATGAAGTTAGCACCACCGGGAAGACATCATATTCAAAAGCTCCACTTCTAAATCTTTTGGGGGACATTTTTTGACCTAAACAAGAGGAAAGGGAGTTCTTGCAGCATTGATAACATTCTGCTTCGTGATCTGGGTGCTGCTTTCTCAGGCACGCTCGCCTGGGCATGATCCTGCTGCAGAAGAGCAGTACATGCACTAATAAAACATTCACTTCAACAATTAAGTTGGTTTCCCTCACCATCTAAAACACAGAGTTCACATTATTCTCTTTGGTTTCCTTCGCTAAACTCCCTACAGGATTGTTCCTTATACAAAATACTGAATAAGTGTAAGTGACAGCACCCTTAGGATCATTAAGAGAGGCAGATACATTAAAGAATGTTCCAGCTGCCTTATTCACAAATCTGGATGGAAAACATAACAGTCTGACCTTAATGAATCACACCAAAACTGTCACTTGCTTTGTGATTTTCACCATAAAGTTTGAAAAGTGTAAAAGAAGTCTTTGGTGTCATTGCTCCATGTGTTCATTCCTACGAGTGTTTACGATGATCTCCCTGCAATTCTCCAGCAGAGACATTACCCGTCCTGTCTTCACTGGAGTCTACCCCCTGCACTGTGCCATTTATTGTAACTAATTGGCCTAGACTGCATGAGATCCCATTTAACAAAACATTTGATGGCTCCTCAGGCTGATATATGCTGCGGCAGGCTCCCTACCCGTCTTCGGTTTTCATTAGTTTCCAGAGCACACTGAGTTAATTATATCGTGCAGCGGTTTTCAGGTTGAATAGTCAACAAGAGAAAGGAGCAAACATGGAGATGTTAGACAGGGAGAAAGGCATTTCTTATTTTGGTCGTCCTCAGGCGTTATTCTCAGAACTTGAGAGTCCTTAACTGCAGCTTTCTGTAGGCAAAATGTTGATGACCTGGGAGTGACCTGCTAGATCCAGGTGGCCTTTCAGAGCACTAAAGCAGGGACTCCCCTTGCTGGGATGAATCATTTGTGGTAAAATTTGAAGAGCCCATGACAATATGTTGACAGAATTCTTTCTGGAAAGGTCAGGAAGAATGAAAGCTAACTAGCAAAACAGTTTAGATCCTGCTATTGCGCTACACCCTTTGTCATGAGGAAGCGTGGGATACAGCAGACAGAAAGATTGGCTGAAGATTACACCAGCATTCCTTCTCTGTGTTTCCATCCTGGGGGTTGGGGGAAGGCTTTCCTCCCAAAGACAGCGTTTTCTGAAGTCAGCTGTACTGCTGGAGGCCATGAGTGAGCAAGTTAGTTTTACTATTTTGTTGGATCTAAATTCTTGCATCTAAAAGAAACATACAGTCACCTTGCCTCACAGACTTCTGAGAATTTTTGAGGACCTGTTATATTGTTGTTCACCACAATGATGATGCATATGGCAAGAATCTGGAAGGTCTCTGATAAGTCTCTTAGTCCTGAACACAGCACTACGTTCCTGGATATAAGAATGATTACCACACAGTACTTCTGAATCTGAGTGAGCTCAGTGCTTCGGCCTCATCCTCAAGCCCATTGTTACATTTTATGTATATTAATGAGACTTTACAGATTATGTAATCACTCCAAGGGATATTAAGTGCACCAAATCAATTCCTTATACCAAGCACAATAATAATTGAGGCATTACTTTTTCAGTCATGGGTGTATAGTATGCCCCTTGAGCATAAATGCAGATACAGATATGGGTGTAGGTTATAAATATAAACGTAAACATGGAGATAGTTGTGGTGTGAATTATGTACAGACATGAAATATTCACATAAAGGAGGGTTTAATATAAGAGGGAGAAAGATTCAGATCTGGGGATGTTGATGTTTTATAGCAGGCATACCTCTCCTTATTAGTTTTGAAAGTGGATTATAAAATTCTAAGAATTTGAGGGGAAAAAGATAAATTCTACATATACGTGTTAATGACAGGATTTGTAATATAAACTGATTTAAGGCAAGAACAGTACATACTATATGCATTTCCAGCACTTTCAGATGAGCAATAAGAATAAATGGCGTATATGTTTATCCATTCTAAATATGGAGCGGGAAAAACTCTGTTTTGCCATAGAAAATGTTGCCTGTTTCCTACTTGAGAGGTAAGAGCTGCACATTGCACCTCCTTGCTCTCATAGTTTCCCAAAGTAATAACCATGTGTTCCTACAAGTGGAGCTGGGTGGGAGGCCAGCACCATCCCAGCGCAGACCTGATTGCTGTTGTTCTGTTGGACAATGAGACAGTTTATACAACGGAGATGTTTGCAGATGTCAGCCCTATCAGCAACTGCAGCTTATTACAACGACCACTACAACAAAAAACAAATATTGGAGATGAATATAAGACAGATGATTTTGTTTATCTCAAGTGAAAAAGACAAGAAATGAGACCCCTGGGAGCCCTGAAATGAAAAACTTCTGAAGCTAATTGAGATATGATTGAAAAGATTGCTGTGCGTTATTGCCAGCAGTCATTGAGTTTAGTCATTAGCTTCCCCAGTGTTGGAGCAATCAGACCAGTTATTATGGCTTTCTCAAGCAGCAGAGTGTCTCTTAGTGTATATATTTTCTGTAAAACGATAACTTATTAAAGGCATAAGTGGAGTTTCTGAAACAAATTCAATAAATATATTTTAAGAAATTTCTCCCTTCGGTAACATTTGTCATAGACTCAGACAAGTCACTTGAATTCTTTGGTTTTATATACCAATACTGCCTATATAAATACAATGCAGATCACATGGATAATCTGAAATTTTCTTGCAGCCTTATTAAAAATATCAGAAGTGAAATTAATTTAAATCACTTTTTTGTTCATCCAAAAGATCTAAAATAACATGTACTCAATATAAAAATTCTTAATGAGATGTTTACATTATTCATTCTGTGCTAGTGCTTAAAATCTCTGGTGTATTTTTCACTTAAGTAAATCTCACTTTGATAAATCAGATACACACAGGCTTAAGTATTACAAAGTTTCTTCTGTAGGAGAACCAGAATATATGTATATACATTAACGAACACAGTAGAATGTAGATAATAAAAAACAGGCAGGAAAGCTTTTGCAAACTAGAAGAGGACCCAGAGATAGAGGCAAGAGGGAGGGTGTGGAAGGAATCAAGATGTCAAATGTGCAGGCACCAGTGTTGCACAGCGAATGCCAGTCATCGTGCACAGCACTACAAATGCATGCTGGCTTTCAAAATAAAACTCACTGTTGTCTAGCCATGCCATGCTCAATGTGTGGTGTTCCTCTTACTATGCCAGCTGCAGCTTTCTCTGTCCCTGGGTGTTGTAAGGCATAATTTATACTTTATTCACTTATTTATTCCTACATTTATTCTGCATCCCTTCAGCTGTGGCACTTCAGAATTTCACGGCTATACTTTCTAGGGCTGTTCTATGTGCTCATTCATGCGGGAAACCCTTCTTTCTGTTACTAAGACCCCCTTGAACTGTATGAGAAAGAATTATCTCATCATAGCAACTACGTCACAGTTTCCTAGGAAGCCATCAACAAACAATATCATTTATTTTAATTAGGTTTTGATTATTCTCTCAAATTATTATTCAGACTAAATGTCAGGGTGCACATTATCCAACTTCTAGAGAGGGCTCTTTGCAGTGTATTGCAAGCTGAAATGTCTCCATTGAAAAGAAACAGAACTATCATTTGTCACACCCTCTTATCAAAGTGTTACTTTAGCACAGAGAATGCCTCACGTGGGTTCATCATTTCATGTGAACTCCTATCATTAGAATTTCCCCAAGCACAAGATGCTTCATCATCTTTACGATATCAGTAAGTTACCATGTAAGACATTCTGTACGTGAAAAACAAGACATTTCGTTCTGATTGAGGTAGGTTATTAAACTTACTTGGGGGAGGGGGCGCCGGGGAGATGGCTCAGTGGAATAAGCACTGGCGAGCTCAAGGGCCTGGGTTCAATCCCCGTTTCTGCCAAAAATAAAATATAAATAAATAAATAAATTTACTTGGAAGCAAAATATCTTTAATTTTCTTTTTGTTGGTAAACACTTGTGGAGCACAATGACTTCATGCCTTGTGGGGAGGTGGCACATCAACATGACATGTTGCAATGATCATTTCATCTCCTTCCTCGCCTCTGCCTTCCATTTTTTGGTCCTCTTTTGCAAAAGATCTGCCTCCCAATTTGGTGATACCTTTCTTTTGTTTAGCTCTTTATTTTCTTTTAATTTATATCTTTTTCAGGAGAGGAAACTGCATCCCATCATTGTTGTTTCCATGGTATATTCAGAAGGCCTGAGGGTATTTATATAGCAATGAAGAAATCAGGTTCGCAGATAATGAGATGGGGAAGGAGATACCCCTTGTCCTTGGCCTATACAACCAACTAGGGCTTTACACACAATCTCAGTATGTCAGCTTTATGGGAAAGGGATCTCCTTGCCTGGTTTCTAATTCTTCTCTCTTCCTCACTATCCTACCTTCTCTTACCAACTTCCTTCCTTCCACCCTTTCTTCCTTCCCCTGGAAGACCTGCAGGAACAGTATGGCAGCAATAGGACAACAGATGCTCAAGCCAAGTGTGAAATAACGGAGACCGTATTGTGGGGGGGGCACAAAATGTTGAAAGAACACAAAATAAGATAAACACCACACTGTACATGGAATTTTATTTTGAAAATGAGAGGTAAACTGTCTAATTTGTCCCTAAACAGTTTTCTTTTTTTGACATGTTTGGAAGGATGAGAGTTTTTTCTTAGTATTAATTTCAGAGATTCTACTAATTAGAAATAATTTTGCAGAGAGCACCTGCAGATAAATAGAACCAAGAGGCAATCAGGACAACAGCATATTGGTAATGCTGAGTTGACAGAGAAGCTCAGATACATGGCATTGCCTGTAAGTAAAATGGAGGGAAAAAAATAGAAACAATTTAGGAGTCATTTCCATTGTCCTTACAAAGTGACATAATGATGAAAGACATCTTTCTTGGCTTTCCTTGGTCTGTTTTGACAGCTAATATAAATTTTACATCCTTTTATTCTCAATCTGCAATATTAAGACATCCACACACATAATTTAATGACGTCTAGCCCACATTGACATTTAGCCAGTATAAGTATTGTTGTTAAGCTCTTAATTCTTGTACCTTAGATCCTAGAGAAATAAAGGGATAGAATTCTGCAGTTTTGTGTTGAAAACTGAAAATGTGGTTGTACTCTATGGAAAAGTGTCTTGAAAGCATAGAATCCTACAAATAATAAATAGCAAGCTCTATTGAACATGAATGAACCATAGAGAGCTCATCTCAGAACTAAAATTTGGAAGGGGCCAGGGAGATGGTTCAGTAGAATAAGCACTTGCCTGACAAGGGCAAGGGCCTGAGTTAAATCCTCATTTCTGAAAACAAAAACAAAAACAAAAACAAAAAAAAAACCCAACCAAACAAAAAACACTAAAATGTGGAGTCATTGCTGTCACTTTGAATTTGCCCTACTTATGTTATAATTAAAGTATAAGCACAAAATCTCACCAGTGTGAACTGTTACAGAACTGTTGGTTCCCAGTGAAGTAAACACATCCCCCATGCACCAATGCTTCAGCAGCAGTGGACAGTGTGGCCTCGGGGCTGTGGATGATGGCCACAGACTGATCTGTTCCTCCATTTGTGTGATGACACACAGAAATTTCCCATAATTTGGAGAGGCCACATTTTCTACCCAGCTCCAACTCTGGGTCACAGAAACTTTTAAATCACAAATGAGGTTTTCACTGCTTTTTATTCAAAGCATAAATTAGGTTTATATGTTTTAGTACCTTATTTGAATAATTTCAGGATAGACTATGTCTATTGAAAGTCAACAAATTATGCATGGTGATACTGCAAATGTAAAAATAATGAGCAAATTAATATATCCAAAATAGACACATGAAAATTAGCTCTGATATGATTAACACTTTAGAAGAATAATTAATTAGCAGATGATTGAAACCACAAATGTTTTCTTATTCTTTTCCTGTGAAGAACAAACAAATAACAACAAAAACTTGCAATGAGAAATCATATAATAATCAGTAATGCTTAATGAGTTTTGAGCCATTTGAAATCATCTAGATAATTAAAGAGCAGTACATTACAATAACCCAAAGTTCATATCAGAATATTCTCCCCTAGTGCATCCAACAACTAAAATTAAATTGAAGACTTAAGGGTAACAAATTTAAAGTCCCAATTCAAAAATGGGCATCTGAGATGAATACTATTTCTCAGATGAAGAAATACAAACAGCAAATAAATGTATTAAAAAAAAACTCAGCATCACAGGTCATTGAAGATATGCAAATTAAAACAACACCAAGAGTCCATCTCACCTCAGAAAGAATGGCTAACTTCAAGAACTCAGCCAATAACAACTGCTGGGGGGAGGGTGCTGGGGGGAAGAAGGAACACTTCTGCACTGTCTATGGGAGCATGGACTAATACAACCACTGCAGAAATCAGTGTGGAGGGCCAGGGAGACGGCTCAGTAGAATAAGCACATGCCTAGCAAGCACAAGGGTCTGAGTTAAATCCCCAGTTGCACCAAAAAAAAAAAAAAAAAAAAGAAAGAAAGAATGAAAGAAAAAAGAAAAGAAAAAGAAAACGAGATCAGCTGGAGTTCCCATTTGACCCAGCTCTTTCTCTTTTAGGTATCTTCCCAGAAGAAACAAAAACCTCACACCCCAACAATATATGTGCACCCATGTTTATGGCAGCACAATTTGTAATATTTGGATCTTGGAAACAACCCAAATGCCCATAAACCAAGGAATGACTAAAAAAGATGTCTTTTTATACAATGGAGTACTACTCAGCAATAAGTATAAACTTGAGATTTTTATAGGCAAATTGATGCGACTTGAGACCATACTGGTAAGTGAAATAAACTAGACACGCATGTGTGGATATCGCATCATTTCCATTGTGTGAGAAGCTAAAAGAGTAAGTTAGATCCACAGTGTACAATAGATAATATAAAATGAGAAGAAATTTCAAAAGGGATTTCTTTTGGGACGGGGGAATGGAGCAAAGAAGGCAAGAAAAATAAAAACAATCAAATATATAT
>NDGM011240314.1:7157-24276 GCA_002564305.1 Octomys mimax | reverse complement strand
TATTTTGTAGGGACTTAAAATTTAACATATCAATACTTGATGGAAAATACCTGTTAAATGTTGTGCCTAAGATGTTTGATATTTAGTGAGATATTGAGATTAAGCTCGATTGCTTATAGTGTAGGATAATAGCAATAAGCTTCTCTTCTAGAGAGTTAGCAACCTAAGTTTTCAGACAAAAAATTAGAGAAATTGAAGAGCTGCAAGGATAGCCAACACTTTGGCCCTAGCCTTTCAATGTCAGTGAATGCTCAGGACATAGCAAAACCTGTACTGCAACATCATGTAACTCAGTTGTGTCCCAATTTTTATGATCAAGGAGATTATGAGGCCACAGAGGAAAGTGAACAATGATGTAGAGTGTGCCTAAGGAGAGTTACATGGAGACAGAACATTCTGTCAGACTCTCACAGAGAGCAAATTGGTCAAGCAATGGTCATGACTCATCCACAAGGGTGACACTGGCAAAGGATCTACAAACTATGGTACAGGGTTTCAGGAAATATGCTGAGGTGATCTGACTGACCTTATCAGATATAAAACCTACATTCCTTGTTACATAGGTCTTGCTGTATCTTGGTGTTAGCCACCCAGCAAAAATGTAGAAAAACAAAGTATAAAAAGGAAAGCCATATTAATATGCCGAACTGTAAAATGCTCAAGTCAACAACTTCTGCCATTGCCAGTCTTATGGAAAACCCACTACCATTATTGACTACTGAACTATATTGGAATATTTTGCTGAATTCATGCACTTATAATATTTAAATTACAATGAAATATCGTTCTCTGGCAAAATTAAGCAGAAAAATTGGGTACAAATGAACATCCATTTTGTATCTGTATATTCAAAATATTTACTATGGATATACAGCTACATTCTGTTACTTCAATGAATAGAAAGATTTGTTCTAATAGAGTTTGTGGACAGGATATCATGTCTGCAACTTGCACAATGAATAACCACTAAGACAACAATATGCAGTGTATTAAGTATTGAAACTGTCATACTAATTGGTTTTGAAACTGTCTCATTGCTATTTGTTCCTCAATAAAATCATTAAAATTAAATAAAAATTATTACTCGAGAAAAACCAGATATAATAATAATAAAATTTAGATAGCATTGAAATTTCTCACCACGCGCTGACAGGATAGCTCAGTGGACTAAGCGCCTGCTTAGGCAAGCGCAGGGACCAAGGTTCAATCCCTAGTACTGCATGCTTTGCCAGCTCCATCACCAGGCCTGTTGAGCTGACCACTGAGAGTGGAGGATCACTAGGAGTCTGAGCTATGTAATAAGACCCTGTATCAAATACACTAAAAGAAAAAGAAAAGAAATCTCATCAAAAATCTTACTATCTATCATATCAGCTCCAATTTGTCATAGAAAGAGTACCTTTTTGGCCCTGATTAATTACTTTTGTAAAATATTTTAATCTTTCTGAGGTCAGGCAACAAGTCTATCACTGCAAAAGAAATTCTAAAATGTTTTGGTTTGTTAACCTATAGAGTGTAGTGCTTTCATTCAGTTCCTAGTTCCTATGGATTATTTTTAGAAGCACTTAGAAACAACAAAATTTTAAAAGACATTATTTAAAATATTTAAATAATGGAGAGGCACTTAAAGACATCTGTATTGGTGGATACTAAGACCTAATTTTGTTAAAATATCAATAGCACCCATAGTGATCTAAGAGTCAGTGAAGTTCCTATCAAAATCCCAAGGGAATTTTATTCTTTATAGAAATAGAAAAGTATACCTACATGTAGAAATGAAAAAGGCACTGAATATGGAAAAGATCCTAAAAAGAGCAAACTGAAGGTGTCACCCTTCCTTCCTTAAATATATACATTTATAATAACTAAAGCACTATGGTACTGACATAAAGAGTCCATTAAAGTGTATACACTTTTGAGGCAAAAGCTCTTGTATAATTTTTTCATTTTGTCTTTTTGAGACAGGGTCTTGCTATGTGGTTCAGGCTGGCCTTGAGCTCACTTTGTAGCCTACACTGGTCTCAAACTCACAGTGATCCTCCTGCCTCAGCCTCACGAGTGCTGGGATCACAGGTGTGCACTACCACATTCCTTGAAATAAATTTGTTGAAACATCAATACAAGTTACCTTTGACATCTACAATTGCAAAAAGTGTTCAAAGTGGTAGTCAATAGCCCCCAGACACTTACTGGTGTGATGAACTTCTGCCTGGGTAAGCTTGGTCATTGAGATGTCCCACATGTATTTTTTTTATTTCATCTGTAAGGCCAGCACTGTGCTAGGTTTTCTGTGATATATGACATCCTCTAGAGTTCCTCATACAAGAGTAATTCATCAGTTGAAGAAAAAAATCACCAGTTTTCTTTTCCTGAAGCATGTATACATTTTAGCTGGACTCTGTACATATAACTTCTGAGTATGTCTGGGTAGGTCATGAAAGGGTTGCATTGGGATGTATGTGTGCTGCCTGTTCCCTCCTCTCTGATACTTTTCCCTCTCTCTGCTTTCTGTTTGTCACAAGTAAGCAGCTCACTCCACCCACTCTTTTGTCATGATATTCCTGCCTCAGAGCCTGATAATATGGAGTGAATCTCCTTAATCTGCGAGCCACATTAAGCCCCTCTTGCTTTAAGCTGTGAGTGTCAGGCATTCTATCTCAGTGACAAACAATCTGACTAATGTAATTTAAAATAAAAAAAAATTATGGCACAGACAAAGTCTAAAGCTAGATAATTTTGGTAGCGGACTCTGTCCAACATTTAATGAGTTAATGTTGATTTTGCACAAATTAATATTATAGAAGAAGGAACCACTTGTTAACTTGCTCTAAAAGGACAATGCTACACTAATAGTAAAATCCAGCATCTTTATAAGCATATAAGCAAACATTTTCAATAAAGTATCAGCAAATTGAATCCAGCAATACATGAAAGACATTTTTACTATAAGCAGGTAGAATTTATCTTAAAAATATAATATTATTTTAACACCTAAAATTAGTACAATATTAAGGTAATTCTATGTAGTTCTGGCATGCTCTGACCTCACTATGTAGCCCACGCTGGCCTCAAACTCTCAGCAATCCTCCTGCTTCAGCCTCCAAAGTTTTGGGATTATAGACAAGTGCCACTATGCCCAGCTAAAATTTATTTTTATGTTAAATCTCAATGAAAAAGAGTTAACTAATTCCAAAATTTAATAAATAAACAATCATTTATTTGTTCATCATGTTGTGCATGTAATTATAACACAATCATAAGCAAAAAAGCCATTTGGAATACTCTTGTACTTCTCATACTACAGAGGCTAAAATCTTTTAGTTGTTTAAATTATTTTATTCAATAACACAAGCCCAAGTCTAATAATTAAACAAGAATCTTACATATGTACTTAATTACAATAAACACATATCTTACAATAAACACATGTGCCAGGAAGTTGAAATATTATTTTTATAGTCACTGGGTTTTACCCACCAGGTTAATCCCTCCATGGACAAATGGGGGTACTGATCTCAGTGGCTGTTCATAGCCATTGCAGGACATGGGAGTCCTCACTGCAATATGGTCTTGCCTACAATGCAGTCTGCTGTCACTTAGTCTGTGTTCAAACAGCACACCATCAAATCATGAAAAATACAACTAAAACTAGATGATGAAATTAACACTTATAATTTGTAGGTTGCATTACTAGCTGCCCAGGGCCACACTGGGCCCCACAGACCACATTTGGATGTCTATTGTCCAGTATCAGTTCTTTTTTCTTTCGGCCTTGTGGTTACCTGGGAGTTGCAGCTGGAGGCTGTTGTCTAACACTTTGAAAGAGTGTCATATTCTATATTGCTAGTTCTAGAAAAGATTGAAATGTACAATTCTAAGTGTAATTTCCACTGAATGCATAGTGCTTCTTTTGTCTCATGGTAGTAAAAATTAGTTAAGTTGATTCATTATGGGTTGGAGGCTGTAATTACTACAGGGTGATGCTGGCACATAGCTAACATTTTTGAAAAGCCCATAAAATGTTGTGTTGTACCTAGAATTATTCTCTATGCTGAGAAAGGCAAAAGGTGAAAGTGATTTCTTTTCTTTGAAAAAAATCCCCCTCATATCTTACTTTAAACATTGTACTAAAACATTCTCTTTGATACAAGTATTTTTTTTATGTTTAAATGTTGCTATTTCAAATAGTTAAAGTAATTCTGAGAGTTGAGCATCTTAGTAATGTAGCTGGATCACCAATTATTGACTTCATTGTTAGGCTGCTTCACTATGGTAAAATATGGAAGCCTCTCCAGATTACAAACCTGTTGCTTATGTAAGTTTAGTCAAATAGTCACAAAAGCTCCCTCATCTTGTCACTCTGCCATGGAACTTCAGGTGATCTTCAAACTAGGTTCAACCTCATGGCTGACTTTTATGCAAAATCAACAGGACACTTCATCGCTCACCATGTTTCTACTAGAAGCACAGTATTCTGCGGACATTTACTTCAGCATTTCTATGATTGAAGGCTTGAAACAAATTTGACCTTGAAAGTAGCCATTAGAGTTAAGTGGTCACTCAGTTCAACAAACAAGATGTACCAAACACTAAATGTCCAAAATCAGAGCGATTTTGACCAGTCATTTGTTGTGTTTCCTGGTAAGTTAACCGCCAATGTTCCCTTTAAAGACATAGGACAAATAATAATGATCTTAATCTTAAGACCTATCTTGACCCTGAGCTCATTGTGCACAAATAACATTCAGGTTTGTTAGCTATTAGGAAGAAACTCCCTTGCCATCCCAATCCACCTTAATGAATAAAGCCAGTCAGTATCTAAACAACTCAGAAACATCACAGAAAAAGCAAAGATTTAATTTGATGCGAAAATTAATGAATGATTTAGATGTTGTAGTCTTTCTGTGGGAAGCAGATGAAACACAAACAAAAATGACTAGGAACTAGTAATAACCCTGCTAGTATGGGAAGTCATGCTGGTATTATCTAAATTGATATTGAAGCACAGAAAGAGAGTAACAAATTATTGAGAAAATACAGCACTAATGTTGGAGGAAGAGATGAACAAGAGACAAATTAAAAAGGATATATATTCCCAGTTTCTCTCAGATGTAATTTGTGAATGTCACAAATAGCATTGTGTATTTGTTATGATGTTCTTAGGTCATAGTTCTTAGAATTTCTCTGGAATAAACAGAGTGTTTTTCTGTGAGGGTCTATATAAATCAAAGATGTAGCCCACCCCTGGACAAACAGCAGAGAACTTCCTCCTACCTTCTTATCCTTGGCTTCTGGTGCCCCCTCAGAAGGTGTGTCTCAGATGCTCTCTGTACTGTGCTCTCCTATCAGGAAGTACTGTTTTACCTTCATCAAGGTATGCCTGTCTTCAGAGCCTTATGATATCCAGAGGTTGGAAATAATTTTGGATCAAAGGTTTAAGAATAAGTCTAAAATAATATTTGAAAAGAATGGATATATCAATGAAACTAATGACTTTCTAAGGAATCATACATCAATAATTTAAATGGGGAGAGAAACACAGATTATCTTAGAGGAATCTTGAAGCAAGAATGCCTGCGTTGTACTGTAATTCATCATTCTAAGAGTATGGGCATTACCTCTCTTAAAGTTTAGTTTTATGGATTTTTTTTTCTTCTGTATTTTAGGACAGGGTCTACAGGGTCTCACAATGTAGATTGGAATCATAGTGATTCTCCTGTTTTCAGCTCCCAAACTGGGATTACAGTCTCAATCACTGTATCAGTGTACCCCATCGGTGGAGCTGGCATGGCAGGCTGGGGATCAAACCCCAGCCTCTCTATTCTGCCTAAGCAGGTGCTCTAGTCCGCTGAGCTATCAGGCTGGCCCTTATGGATTTTTTTTGATGATTTTTTATGTCAAATGAAATGAGGTGCTTTAGAGATCATCTAGCTTCATCTATTTTACAAATTTTTATGAATAGAGAACTAGAATTTCATGGTCATTTCTAAGAGGTCCTTTTAAAGTTGGGAAAGAAAGAGATTAAATAAGCAAGTAGTGGTCTAAAAATTTCAGAAAATTTGTTTCTTTTAAGGTATACTTATATGGTGAAATCTTCAATAAGATTTTGTCTGAAAATTTCCTGATTTAGAAAGATAGTCTGAAATATAATTGTCCAGGCTCTTTCTTTTCAAGAAGTGCTGTGACGTTCTCAGATCTGCATACACAAACTAAGTCCACTGGTTTTTAACCCTGTGCCTATACATATTATACTGTCTCCATCTTAGACTCTCCATATTTCTCTCCAATTATGTTAAGTTCATCAGTGAAAGCCACTTACAACATATACTCAGGATTTGTGGATTCTGCAGTATCCCTAAAATAACATAGATAATACAAAATAAGGTAATGTGGCAAAAACTGCATGCTACTGAGTTAACATCCTATTTCCTTATCCAATAACCTCTTATTACATTATATTAGAAACTAATTTAATCCAAGTCTCTGAATATAGTCATAAACACAATAAACAGATAGCATTTAGAGGATTCGAAGCTCACTGTAAGCTACCTACACATATTGTGTGATAGCAGGTGTGAGTCATCCAACACCAGCATATCTACCATGTGGCTGCCATTGGCTTAGGGAGGTGGACTCCCTAAGCCAATCTCTGTGTAATATCCAGGGTTTTCCCCACATCCATTTTGCTCATGGGTGTTGAACTGAGGTGAATTTCTAAGTGAGAAGGTCACTGAACAAGGATACATGTTGTAAGGAAGGAGTCCACTGATGTCTTAAAGGTGTAAATTTGGTCCTAAATTTGGCAGATTATCTTTGCTGTTTAAGAAGTGCTCCATCTTTGTTGGCTAGAATATTTTCTCTTCCAAAATTACATGTTATTTTTCATAGAAAGAACACATAAAGCAGTCTATGAAAGCAGGGTCCACCTTTAACATATAACACTGAATCGTATGTGTCACAGTAACAATGATCCTATGACTATACTTGAGATGGCCTCTATAGGAATCCAGGGCATCTGACATAATGTAGACAGATCAACTCCATCAGTAGAGAAGCTTGGAGCTAGCAATACATTATGTGGGTTCGCATCCCACATCCAGTAGCTATATATTTGAAATTAAACAAGTGATTTAAACTTTTTTATGCCCCAGTTCCCTTGTTTGTAAAATAGGAATAATACTAGTACCACCTTCAGATGGTTTAAAAAACATTCATATAAGTGATTTAAAACCTTAGAATTCTAAAGTACTTTTCCTTTCACTAGAGGAAAGGTAATATGCAGAATTATCTTAGAGCTCAGATGATTTTCTCTTATTCAAAAAGCAAAGCTGGAAATTTTTAAATTCACTGAGCAATTCTATCCTTAAGGTAGGAAATCAGACACATTTGATGCAGTGAAACATAGATGATACCGCCTAAGAAACGCTTCTGTCAAAAAGTTTGAATCTGAATCTATTGAAGACTTAGATCTAGTTATGCATTTAGTTGTACTGAAGAAAACATGTTGGAAGAACCATCAAGGCTACTGCTAACCAAATTTAGACTGAAAATTCTTTACAATAGAAAACTCAGTTTCAACAAATACATGGAATAAAAAAGATAAGGAGTGTGTTAGTGACTAAAAGACAGCCAGATGCCAGTATGCAAAAATCTATTCTTCAGTGACTGAAATGGCACCAAACTTCAGTTTTCCTCATTAACTCCCTGAAGACTGCCTTGCTGATCTGCTTCTCTAAAATCACACCCTTTGAGATATTTCTCATCAGTGAATGTTCTCTGCATTGAAAGAGCCTCAATAAGCTTGTTTCCTTTATTGCCCTAGGTATTTTGTCCTTTCTCTATGATACCTTTCCATTATTCTGGCCTTTCCCACTATTTATGCATCCATCTGATTATGATTAAATATATGAAATGAAGGAAAGAAACCTCTTTTGTGACTCATTAGCAAAAACAATATGAAACATTTAAGTTCTTCTACCTTTTTCCAAGCCCTACATGCTGTTAATAAATTATACTGGATTAGAGTTGTTTAGGCAAGTTGAGCCAAAGTGCAGAACACTCTAACCGATAGATTACAGAGCGTTTTCTCTGACTTAAAGAGAATTGATTGGAGCATAGTGAAAGGTTTATTGACCTTCCCTTTTGTTGCACCTGTGGCGGGGTGGGGGGCGGTGTCCGAGGCAGTTCCTGTTTCAGTGGTCCAAGTCTCCTCCTTGGCTTTTCTAGAGCCTAGCAAATCACTTCCCTTCTTGTGGTTGATTAATAGAGCTTATAAAAGCTCTCCAGGAAACAGGTTTTAAAAATATTTATATGGTGCCTGTTAACCTGCGGCTTTTCCCACATTAGTGGCTAATTCTGATCATTCCCCAAAGCCCCAAATTGTACCTGGTGAGGAGAAAGTTTTCAGAAAGGCTCCTCTTGATAAGGTAGCCTACACTTCACTGGGTTCATTCCCATTTTAATATTTTTCAGCAATATTTTAATGATCTGAAATCATATGAATGTATTTCTTTTTAAAGAAGATCTATCTATCTATCTATCTATATATATATAGATAGATAGATATTGTACTGACTAAAATATCAATAGAAGTTTTGGTCCTAAATTTGGCAGCACATGAATTTATTCCTTTTTAAAGAAGATAAAGAATTTATTTCCTTTTTAAGAGGGAATTTACCCATATATATATATATATATATATATATATATATATTTCATTTTTATATGATGAAATGATACCATAGACTTTTATCCTAGAGTTTGTGAATATGAATAATAGCTATCTTCTCCTCAGAGAGATGGAAAATGGTTTGATGCAACATGCAGTCACTAATTTTGCTGTTATTTCTATGGGTTACATTCACAATGCTCTTAAATCAGAGACACTTATAAATCTACTAGTCATTTCCTCAAAGCAGATATTTTTTCTCCTCCCAAAGAGAGAGCATAACAGTGCCAGGTGTCTATAGGGAAGTGGTAAATAAAACAGAAAGTTTTAGTATGTGGAAATCAGAGTAGGCTTTGCTTACTTATCAGTTCTGCCAGCAATTGAAATAGATAAACTTTCTCTATTCTTCCTTAGCAGCATCTTGGAGAATTTTTGACAAAATGATAAATAAATATGAATAACTTTTAATATAAGTCCTGGAAATGGACTGTAAGACCACTGGAATAACTGAGAAATAAAACCATAAAATTCAGTGAAATTTTCTTATCTAAGGCACATAATACTTTGTGTGTGTGTGTGTGGCCAGTTCACCCCACCCTGGGGGTGGGGCTGGCATGACATCTGGTGCTGGGGTTGGAACTGGTCCCTGAACGCTTGCCTAAGCTTGCCTAAGCAGAAACTTTAGACCACTGAGCTATCTCACCAGCCCCTACATAATTCTTTTTTTGTTTGTTTGCTTTTCTTTGTTATCGGTACTGGGGATTGAACTCATGACCTTGCGCTTGCTATGCAGGCACTTACAACACTGAGCTATCTCTGCAGCCTGTAAACAACATGATTCTTGATGAGGTTAATTTCACAAAACTCTGTGTATATCTAATTAAATTTACAAAAATACTATTTCAGCAGAATATTGTCATGTAAAATCAATTTTCTTTTCTATCTGAATTAGACTAGGCCTTTTCTTTCCATCATAGTTTTATCTTTTTAACACACTTATAAATCAACCAAAGTTTTATTATGACTCATAATCTTTTGCATAGAATTTAAGATATTTGTTATTTCTTTTACCATTTCTCTCAACAGTCCATTATAAATTTTATAATGATAATGTAGCTTTTTAATATTTGTGACATGTTTGTGCTAGTAAAACCTTACTTACTTTTGAAAAATAAAATCAGTAGGCAATATGACTGAATTGCTACTGGATTTTTATACTTTGAGTATCACTACTGGTTCCATTTAATGTTTTATATAATATAATTAGATGATATAATAAAGGAATATTTAAATATATTGGAAAGTTTTGAACTTATGAATATCCTGTTTTGCACAATAAGGAAAACAATTCTTTGGAAGGAAGACTATTTGACAGACTGAGGGATCTTCCTTAATCTCAGAAAAATGATATAAATGGAGAGATATTTAGATATATTTCTATTTATAGTGGTTGATACACTGGGTCAACTTGGCCGGATCGCTTCTGCAATTCCACACCCTGCACTGTGGGGACCCTGCCCCAAGAGGTGGGGAGGGCATGCCCTAAGTTGAGTCACTAAAAAAAGGGCATATAAAGGGTGTGAGGAAGGAATCTGTGTTTCGCTTACTCATAGGAACTTCAGTCTTCTCAGTCTGCATGGACTTCATCTCCTGGCTTTCTGCGTAGACTCTTTGGCTTTTGGCTTGGATCCTTCAGCTTTCCATCACAGATTCTTCAGCTTTCATTGCATATTGTTGAGCCTTCTATCCTAGCTTCTTCAGCCTCCCGTTTCAGACCCATCAGCCGACTGATAGAGACTTGCACTGAACACTGAAGTGAGCTTCAGACCTCGGGACTGAATCTTTTAGTCTAGTGTGTGCAAATGCTCTCTGCACGCTTCCTCATCCAAATCTGTGGCTGACCATCATAAGCCAATCTTGAAATTTATTATATATTTGTACACCTTATGTTATATCTGTTCTTTGTATTATATCTGCTCCTCTATTGAAACCCTCACCAATACACTGGTGAAAGTATAGAATTTCCAAATTAAACAAAAATGTCACAAGCATCTGCTTAGAAAAAAGTTACTTAAGTGAAAATTCAAAATAGTTGAGATCTGCTAAACAGTGAAATAAGAGAACATACAATTGAATCAGAAATCTTATAGTTACCTTAAATTTCATCCCTCACATCATGATGAAAGAAATATTCCATTAAAGGAACACAAGGTTATAAAAATATCATTTGTTTATCCGTCCCTGACAAATAAAATACTGAACAATGGCCTGCATGATGCAACATATTTAATAACATAAATATTTAATGGAAAATACTACTTATACACAATTAGCTACCAGTAATACCGGAGTGAATAGGAGTTTGAAATAGAAATGATAATTCTTGCACTGGAAGTGACATTGTATTTGGAAAATTGTGGTGGCCATGTGGATCACAACCTGCTAAACTGAGAGTATGCCCAGTGGTACAGGAAGAGTCTGTGAAGGTAGGGTGCAAACACCAGGCCAGTAAGCCATTGGCAAGGGCAGGAATTCCATTTTCATCTGTGAAATAGGAAAGCAATAAGCAAGCAAAATGCATTACTGAGGGAGAAAGAAAGACACATCAGCAATATTTCTGCTATAAATTACATAGTTGCTATCCTTTCTCACATTTCATATGTTGAAAGCTTATCTCTGATGTTGGTATTTGTATCTGGGACATTTGGAAGGGTACTAGATCATAAGGGTGGGATTCTAATGAACAGTACTGATATAACTGAGATCCGATTGACAGGCACAGCAAGATCACCATTGATGAGTGAAAAGTGGGCACTCAACAGACGTGGAGAATGCCAGGGATTTTACCATAGACTTCAGAGCATCAATTCTTTGGAAGAAAACTATTTGACAGACTTCCTAGCATTTATAACTTTGCAAAAAGATAAATTGATAGTGATATACTAAGGGTATGATAAAAAGTTATAAATGTTTTATGGACCATGAGGGCAACGCTTATTTTTTAACTGTAAGGTGTAGTTTTATACAGTAATATTTCAGTTGTCAAACTCAATCCATCCCATATTTGTGTTTGCACATTGAAAAGTTCAAGAACTGAACACATTTTCCCATAAGAAATCATGGGAAACCAGGTACTGAGGTGCAACAATTGAAGTTATAAATTCATTTTCCCAGGGCTTTAATCAACCTTTGTCATGATTTCTGTTTTAACACTACAGAGTCTCTCAGTTTTTCTCTTAGCCTTACTTGTGGTATCACTAACTTTCATATATATATATATATATATATATATATATATATTACATACTTTAATTTTCATTTTATATGTACATGTTTGCAGTTCATAGGGTTTACACGCATCTTGGCGAATGGTCACAGAAACATTATGTGTGCCTCTTTCTTTTTTCTAAATTCTCTTTCTCTTCCCTACTTCTTCCTTAAGTTCTCCCACCCTATATTTTTCATTTTGCTAGTATTATTTATCTTAGTTCATCTAATGGCATATATTGTTTACATTAATTGAGGTTCTAAGGCTCCTGTGCATGGTACATTTCTATTCTTCTCAATTTCCTTTCCTCTCCTCCTCACTCTTTGTCCTTGTTTCTTTGGAGCATTTTTCTATTGCTATGGATTCATCCTCTTGTCCCTTTATGCCCATTCTCTATCCTTTTCCTGGTACCCTGCCTCACTCAAATGAGATGTACCATCTGATATTTAAGCTTGTGTGCCTGCTTTATTTTACTCAACATTATATTTTCCAGGTGCTTCTATTTTCCTACAAATGTCTTAAATTTGTCATTCTTTATAGCGAAGTAGTATTCCATTATATGTCAGCATAAGCTTTTGGGGGGTCTTGCTACAAATTTACAGTACTTTATACAAATAAGGTGCAAAAAAGCAATTAATGTTTGAACACACTGACACTAGCACTATGTGTTGACTATTTAGGAGCAGCCTCTACATTGAAGTGGTCCCTCTGTGTCTGAGACAATACATGACAAATCACTCACTCTTGGAAGCACATGGGTTTTTCAAGTTGAACTTCTGGTTTGATCACTGAGCAAAAGTAAGAATACTAAGCAAATTTTATTGAAACTTTGATGTATGAGTAGTGGAAAATTCAAGCTTGGGGCCTTTTGACAACTGGTTGGTGGATTTTCAGTGTCTCCCGTTTCATATTGAGAATGCATTTCCAAATGTACACAGTATATGAGAATTTTTTTTTTTTTTTTGCACCATGGAGCAAATAAACTCAGTATTTTAGGAGTGCTTTTTCTAGATCTGTCAGATACACTAATGGTACTTTAATCAATATTTATCTTGATAGTTCAATCTCTGGTTCTGCAAAAAAAATAAAATTGTCTTGACAAAAAATACCTTTGGGAATAGATTTAGCCTCTTGGTCTCTTGTTTTCAACCTCTAAAGAGATTATTTAGTTTCTAAAAACTAAATTACACAATTTGAAAGCATTGCTGATGTTTTACTTAGCACCTCTATGCAGATTTATTTATTTATTTATTTAAGAGAATAAAAATAGTAAAACAATAGAAATGATACAGAGTTTCACTAAACAAAAATGATAGGAATTCAACAGTGGTTGTTACCCTGCTTATCATTGTCTTCAAATTAGTTGTTGAGATTACTAGATATAAGAATGCAAAATTGGTCACACATTAAAAAGAAGAAAACATTAAGCATTAATTGTTCCTTTCCATACACCAGAGGAAATCTTCCGTACAATTATCCAAACTATCTTGTGTATATGCATCTATTTTTTAAATTTCTTCTTTCTTTTTCCCTTCCCTGTTGCATTTGTTCTTTCCCTTTTTTCTTTCCAGTGTCTACTGTAGCTTTTGGGTTTTATTTACTCTTTCAGGTTCTTGTGCTAGGGAGACAATACAATGCTTTTACATGTGGGCCTCATTTATTTCTCTTAGGAGTATGGTCTCTAGTTGCATCAAACTACCTAGAGAAGGCTTGAATTTATCTTTTATATACCAAGTATTACTCCAGTGTATAAAAATACTACATCTATTTTATCCATACTTCAGCTGATGGACATTTAGGTTGTTGTCCAGATTTAGCTATGACAAATTGCACTGCCATAAACATGGGTGCACATATATAACTGTGGTACATTGTTTTCAGTTTTTCTGGAAAATACCCACAAGGGGAATATCTAGGTTGAAAGGGATCTCTAGTCCTAGTTTTTTGAGGAATCTCCACACTGAGCTTGAAGAGGACTTCAGAAAATGGATATTCCTTGCTGATGGATCGGAAGAACTAATATTGTGAAAATGGCCATGCACCCAAAATCGTTATACAGATTTAATGTGATCCTGATTAACATACCATTAGCATATCTCACAGATCTAGAGAAAACATTCCTAAATTTCAACTGCAAGCCAAAGAAACCTAGAATACCAAAAGCAACGCTGGGCAACAAAGGAAATCCAGGAGGCATCACAGTCTCTGACTTGAAACTATACTACAAATATACAGTGATAAAATCATCATGGTACTGTCAAAANAAAAAAAAAAAAAAAAAACACCCTGGAAATCATTGTAACTTCTAGGTGCTTATTGTTAGGAAGTTTTTCCAGAAAGTTTGATTTTCCTTTACTTTTTTCCTCTTCTTCTTTATATATTGTTCACTCATCATTTAGGGAAGAGATTAAAAATCACTATCTCAAAAATAAAATCACTACCTCAGTGAGTTTTTCCTAAATCATGGTAGCTCAGGTAGCAATATCCCATCCCAATACACTTTATTTTCTATCGCTCACTGAAATTATTTTTTTGCATACATATACATTTGTTACTTAATTTATTACAATTAGCCTGAAATGTAATTACTATAGTGATACCTTGTTTGCTGAATGGCTCCAAGCTCGAACATTTTTACTTAAACAGCAAAGTTTGAAGCAAGTCTTCTCAGTGTTTGCAACTTTGTTCAATAGTCAAACTAAAAATCCAACTTGAAAAAAAACCCTATGCACTTCAGAGGAGACAGTCATTTTGCTTGCCTTGTCACAGACACAGAAGGGTAACACTTCAGTGTTGGGACCTCTCTAGCCCAGCTAGCACATAGAGTGCTGCTGTTAATGTGTTCATATATTCATCATTGTGCTTTTCTTTGCACTTTATTTGTATTAAAATATCACAACCATGAATTAAAAAAAATTAGGGATACCAGCAGAACAGCTAAGAAGGAAACTGCGAAGCACAATAAAGTCAAAGAAGGAATTGTGAAATTTGTTAAGTCTTGGAAAAATAAACTTGCAAGCATAACTTTTGGATCTCAGAACTGATTATTTGGTTTGCCAGTATTTATTATGGGAAAAACATGTTCAGTTCTCTAATTTTTGGTGTTTTGGTGTTTGGTGTTTGTCTAAATTAGTTCTCTAATTTTCTCAAATTTGGAATGAATTGACTTTGACAACTGAGGTGTCAGTGTAATTTATTACATTGAAAAAAGTGGTCATTTTTGTTGCACTATTCTTATAATATTCAGAGTACCAGGACTTTAACTTATCAAAAACCTCATCCTTGGGATTTACAACCATGGCTGACATGTCCTAGTATTTCTTAAATAATTATTTGATAGACCAGCACTGCTAAGAACAAGAAAGTTAGAAAGAACCAGCAAGCTGATTACAGCAGGAAACAGACATAAGAGGAGAACATTCAGTCTTAACTGCAGAGAACACTTATAAGCTTTAAATACAATTTGGAGAACTGGCTGATTTAAAAGTGAATACTGTTCTAAAAGAAAGAAAACACTTTGAGACTGCCACAACCTCCAGATCCCAAGGTAGTATCACAGCCCCTGCTAGATAGCATCTGGGTTTAGGGGCCAGCAGCCAGCCCTCTGCCCTTTCCATGAGCACTAGGCATTTGTGTCTTAGTGGGGTGGAAGACAGGCCAGTGGGCACCCTACAACTTCAGAGCCACTTAAAAGTCATTTTCTTCTTTCATTGACACAGAGCCATCTCTTAGAGATGCACAAAGTTTGCACAGCACGAATAAGACAGGAATAAAAAAAAAAAAGAAACAAACTTTATTTGAGCTTCTAGAGTGGATAGATCTCAGAGCTGAGAAGCTTGCTCCAGTAGTAAAAGTTGTAAAATATTGATTTTGAAAGTGTAGTTTCTGAGATACAGTCTGGGGAAAAAAGTTTTCTCTTTCACATTTTGGAAAAAGGTGTCCTTAGTAGTAAATAGAAGGCAAGGTGTAAAAGGGGACATAGAGAACATACAGCAGCTGGTTCTGCTAGCACATCCTCTGCTCTCAGTAACTTAACACTGAAATGCTGTCTTTTGGTATTTCTTTTTTACATTTTTCTCTTCGTTTGTGATGGAAGAGAGCACCTGTCAGGGTGTACTGGAATGGAACCTGGAACAAAGACAACACTAAGACTTGGTATATAAGAGAAGAATATGGAGAGTGCCATTTAACTAAAAGGACAGACACACTATTCCATCTAAGTTTGTAGGGCAAGCTTAATAGGAAATTTCAATGACTTCTAATTCAGCATATTTATTTTGCAAGTTATGAAGCACACTAAGTATGGTAAACTAGCTTGACCAAAGTGTCAAAAAACCCTGATACACTGAAGACACTAAATAAGAAAATAAATAATGTAAAACATGATAAAATACAACATATAATTGATATAAAATGAATAATTATTGTTTATTAATGTTTGTATTTTAGGGAAAATATCTCCTTACTTATAATGAGAGTTACTGAAGTGTCTTTACTCATTAATAAGAGATATTTTGGCATATGTAAACATGGAAAGGAAGCTCCTATTGTATGGCATGTTAAATCTTTTGAAAAATGGAAAAAAAGCCATAGTTCACAAAATGATGAAAACATTTGAATTACCGAGCTATAAATTCTAAGTAGCACTGAGAAGTCATTTCATCCTTGCTTTTAGGGTGACTGACATGTAGCAGTCTTGGGAAGTGACATTTTTGTTATAGTTGTACAATTAATGAAGTAAATGGAATAGTTCCCTCTAATCAGGACATATTCCACATACTTAAAATGCATATGAGGCCTTTTCTTTCTAAATATAATCATATAATTTATACACAAAAGAAACATCATTATGCATAAAATAGTTTATAAAACTCTTTCACATACTTGCATTTGCTTTTTTTTTGCTACACATAAAAGCCTGAATGCTGTGTATATTTTCTTCATTTTGAATTTGGAATTATTTCTCTTCTCATTTGAACATTTTCTTCCCATTTCCCAATATCCATTATACATTTTGGTCCTTATTTACACTTTTAGTTTCTCAAAATAGAGAAAGCATGCACTATTTGAACATGTGTATCCAGTTTATTTGACTCAAGAGTATGGTTTCCTTTTCTTTCATTCTTTCTCTCTTTCTTTCTTTCTTTCTTTCTTTCTTTCTTTCTTTCTTTCTTTCTTTCTTT
>NDGM011240293.1:1577-18131 GCA_002564305.1 Octomys mimax | reverse complement strand
TAATTGGTTTTGAAACTGTCTCATTGCTATTTGTTTCTCAATAAAATTAATAAAAAAAAACTGAATATGACGGTGTCCTCATGCACTTCATGCGCAAGATCTGGCACCACACAACTTTTGGCCTTTCTTAAAAGTAAAAATGAACGTGAAAGCAAATGTTTTGAGTTTGTTTTGGACATGATGGTCGTTATAACAGTGCTACTGAAGGCCTGAAAGGACTTCCTCATGTAGGCAGGGTAGTGTGTGTCTCACTTGGCCCTGTTGCTTGCACCAATGAACAAATAAGACCGAAGTTGTCCAGTTAGAAATGGACCCCAGAAAAAGGGAAGGATCTGGAATGCCCTAGCAGTCTATATACACTGCATTTCTGTTCCCCTCTTGGATTATGTCCCTCAGAATGCTGAGCAGTGCTTGGATTGAGATATCTCACAGAGCTTCAGCCAGCCCTTCCATGTGGATCACTGGATAGACCTCAGGTTTTTAAGCACATATATGCCATTCCCCCAGGTGACCATACTGTATTCCTTTCAAGAAACAGATTTTGGGTTGCTCCTGGGATATAGCAGAAAGTGAGCACTCAACCATAACCCAGGAGACTGCTATGCAGCTTCCTTATCTGTCATGTGCTCAGTGTGGCCTGATCCACTGCAGTTGCACCCTGTCTTCATTGGAGGAGATGCGCAAGGTGAAGTTCACACGGATTCTGACCACACAAGTAATCTGCATAAGCAAGTGTACCAGGGGACTGCAGCCCCAGGTCCCAGTACATTTTCTTCTCTTACATGCATGCTTACAGCTTTGGAACAGGAGGTCCTCAATGACCGATGGACTGAGAAAAGCATGGGCTAGCTGGTTGTGCTGCTGTGGGGCCTCTCCTAAGGTGACTTAAAAGCCAGTGATGAAGGAAGTTTCTCAGAGTGAACAGAATATATGGGATGCCACATTCATGTTCTTTTGTGGGCCGACTCTTTATTTCAAAAATGAAGAACTTGTCACCTAAAATAAAAACATGCCTTAGTTCCTGTCACATATAACTAAGAGGAACATGGTAGCTTGCTAGTTGCAGAGACACGGCCCTGCTGCTTCCATTATGCCTATAGCAGGCGAGGTTTCATATAATATAACCTAGTTCACCGTTTTTAAAGAGCAAAGTGTTTTATTAAATGGAATCAACCAACTCACTAGAAAAGCTGGGTGCACAGTTATAAGCTGGGATTCTAGAAGTAACTCTCAAATAACCCTGCAAAATTGGCACAAAGGATTAGTTGAGTCCTACTGTAAGTAGGAAACTAGGTGACCAGGAGTTGTTGTCCCAACAGCAAGCATCAGGGTCACTCGACCTTGGCTGCAATATGAAGATCAGGACATCTGTACAAACTGCTCCATCTAGTAGCACACTTTGCCTGTTAAGCTGACGTGCACCACATGGAGGTGCACCCTTCTGCTAGCTCTGAGTTACCCGAAGGCAAGACCTGGACAAGGTCTTCTATTCCTTCCTCTTAATGTAATTGCTAAAGTGTATGGAGCCCTTAACATGAACCAAACAGTATTCTAGTGTTTTTGCTCTAACCATCTCAATGGATACTCATAGAACTGTTTTACAGAATGTAATATTAATGTCACTTCTTCAAGTCTGAGATGAAAAATGTGAAATAAAAGTGGTTCAGGGCTGGGGAGATGGCTCAGTAGAATAAGTGATTGTCTGGCAAGTGCAAGGGCCTGAGTTCAATCCCCGGTCCCACAAAAAAAAAAAAAAAAAAGTGGTTCAGCAATTTGGCTACACATGGTGATCTCATTGCACATTGAACTCACTTACTGATCACTTGCTATTGAGGAAAGATTTGATATCCTATGCTCCTCCAGAACTGCTTAAGTTGAAATCTGGAAGTAGGGCTAAAACCAGTGTCTTGAAGGCAGCAGGGTGAACACTCATGGGAAAGAAGATTAAATATGTCATCAGTTTTAATAAACTTCTGCAAACCCCCAAAAAGCAGGGGGAGGGAGAAACTTGGCCAAGATTGTGTACTTCTAGATAGGAGAGCTTAGAGCTGAGAGCTTAAATTAGAACTTGATCAGATTCAAGAGTCTAACTACAATAGAATCTGAGAATGATAATGTTTAGCTATCTAACCTCTGTGGTACAAAAGACCTGCTAGAAAAAGTTGGAACAAATGTTGGAAGGGTCTTTCTATAGGTTCCATACCCTGACATATGTTACAGATTACTGACCAACAATTTGCCCCTTCCATCCTGGGGAGATGGCTTGGTGGTCTAAGCACCTGCCTGGCATGTGCAAGGACCTGGGTTCAATTCTTGGTATAGCACGCCCTGCCATCCCAGAATCCTGGATGTGCCGTACAGGGCCCTGAAACCAGGCGTGGTGGTGCATGGCTATAATCCCAATGCTGGGGAAGCTGAGATGGGAGGATCACTATGTGTCTGAACTATGTATTGAGAACCTATAACAAATAAGTAAATAAAACATTAAAAAGTTTCATCTTCATTGAGAACTGTTTGAAGGATCCTGATCTCTCCTATAGCTCAGGCTTTTAGTAATGTGATTTATGACCTTGATGCCAGAGGCTTCTTGGTTTCAACCCACCTCAGAAGCACTTGCTTAAGCTTCTGTTCAGCCAGTGTCTTTTTGTGGTCTGGTTTCACAGAGAAGACCGACTTCGACCTTCTCCTTGACTTCAGATAGAAATACCACTTCAGCTTTGTCAAAAGCTTCTTTTAATTTTTTACCCTAAAGACTTTGTTGTGGTTACATAAAAAATATAGTAACACTCAGAATGTGTCATAGCTACAGAAAGTGAAGAAAAGCATTCTACTAGGAAAGAAAAATCGTATGAAAGATGAGGCGCATGGTAGAGAGTAATATTCTGGAGTTGTCGGAGCAGAGTGCAGTTAGCAGAAGCGTAGGTCACACAGAGCAAGTGGCACGATGAGCTGGTAGATACTCTGGCACGAAGCGGTGTGTCAGGAAGACGTGATAAGCTCAGGCTCTTCAGGCGGCTCTGGGCTGCAGGAGGAGCAAGCTGCGAGCCGTGGAGGCCAGTCGTCTGCCTCTAAAGCCTTCCCAGCGAATGTTTCAGCGGTATAGACAAAGAACATAGGAAAAAATTGACTTTCCTGGGAAATAGAGTGTGATCCTAGTTTAGTAAGTTGGGTCAGAAGGAAAAGTGTTCCTGGCTAACAGACGCACAGGAAGGTGTGTTGCCCAGGAAAGGGGTTTCACAAAGCCAGGAAAGGTCGGGGAGCTGTCTAGGAATGAGTGCTACTTAAAACTTAAATGAGGGGGTGAGATGGCAGAGAGTGAAGGCACAGAACAGTAGCATCAAACAGAACTTTCTGCAATAGTGAAGACGTCTATAATTCTTCACTTCATTCTGTCCATCACAGTAGTCACCGGCTGTGAACCATGGCAGGTGAGACGAAGGAACTGAAATTAATTTCATTTAAATTTGTGAAACCACGTGTGACTACAGCTTTCTTATTGGGAAGTACAGGTTGGGAGGAAGAAAAGAGATGGAGGACAAAATCCTTACTGATGGCAATACTGAATACCGGAGGCTTTCTCACTGTGTTCTGCTACAGATACCCAAGAATGCACAAGTCTTCATGAGTTGTTTATTTCTCTCCCATGTTTTGCTAAGTTTTTAAGAAAATCAATTAATACAGGTGGACTTGTAGTGCAAGCAGCTTCTCAGAACAACTCTCCCTCCTCTCAGCATAATGCTAACTTATTTTAAGAGCTGGTGTTTTGGTTTATGCTGGTAATTATCTCAATAACACTAAAAATCTGTTTTCTGTGCACTAATTTATTTACATTAGATTCTATGCATTGTCACCTTTCCTGAAAGATTAAGGGTTTGGCTACACTCTGCTTCACAACTCCTTTGGTTTGCTTTGTTTTTTTTTTTTTTTCTTGTGGTACCGGGGGTTGAACTCAGGACCCTGCACTTGCCAGGCAAGTGCTTATTTCTACTGAGACTATCTTCCTGGGTCCTGATTTGCTGTTAAATGTTAACTATTTTCACTTACCTTTTGATTACATTTGTTGTTGTATTTCTCTACCCCATTTCCCTATCATCTTTAGTTTCTGCCTTTTTGTGTGTTTGTGTGTCTGGGATCAAAGTCAGGACCCTGCACTTGCCAAGCAGGCTCTGTACTTCTCAGCTATGTCGCCAACCAAGTTTATACCTTTTTTTAAAATGAAAACAAAGATGCTAGTGAGAGTGACATTAGTGAACAGCATCATTTTTTCTAGCAACCACTCCAATCCCCTTTTAAACATATGGTGTTTACTTCCACACTATTCAGGTTGGACACATATCTTTTTCCCTGGAACATGTCAAGTGTTTTATGCTTGTGTGCACCTAGCGATTCTGAAGGAAATAGTGGCAGCTCTGATGAGATGAGAGCCATGAGGCTTAAGTCATCTGCCGATTTGTTCTATTTTTCCATCTGATTTAAGTTGCCCAAAAGTTATCATGTTTCATGTTCTATGTGTCTCCAGAGTACAATGATCTATTATGAATTTTTAAAATTGTGATCACCTATAGGCCTGCCTCTTAGTAATGCTCATGTTTCACAGGTAAAGGAATGGAAATTGGGCAAAGTAGAGTGGGCTCAACCAAGGACAGTGAGAGAACTGGAAGTTGAAAAGCTAAGTCAATTAGATTTTTCTGCTGACAAGTCACCTCCCAAATCTGTGCTCTGTAAGGGCTCCTAGCACTTAAGTTTGCAAAATGTTATGGATTGCATTTCTTGTGCAACTTAGGAATCCACAGTGTGTGTTAGAGAAAAAAAAATGAACCTGGTATTATGTGCTCACATGTTCTTTCAAGGAATGCTAGACGTGTGTCCAGACACAAGGGGCTTCATGGACCTAGTGGACAAGTGCTTCTCTATGGACTCAAGCATCATCAGACATTTACCAAACACCTATATCCTTGTGTATGAGGTAGGATATTTCATAAGCATTACCGTATATATCTTCATAAAAATTCTCTAAACATTTGATCCCCTGGCAGGCTATACTGGCCCAACCCCCAGAGTGCACTGAGATGGTGACTGAAACTGGGCGTGGTGGCATGAGCCTGTAATCCCAGCACTTGGGAGGCTGAAAATAAGAGGATCACTATGAGTCTGATCTATATAGTGAGATCCTGCAGACCGTGTACTAAAATACATTAAAAAAAATTATCTAAACAGACTATATATCAAAGATCAAGGGGCTGGAGAGCTATCTCAGCAGACTAAAGTGCCTGCCTAGGCAAGCTTAGGAAAGCTCAGACAAGCTTAGGCAAAGCGGTTGGATCCCTGGCACCATATGTGAGCTGGCCCACCTGAGGATGGGCCAAGCACGCCAGAGTCTGGGTGTGATGGCAAACACCTGTAATCCCAGCGATTGGGAGGCTGAAAGCAGAAGGATCACCAGGAGTCCGAGCTATATAGTGAGACCCAGCCTGTAACAACCAAATATATTTAAAAGACAAATAAATAAATAAAAATTTTAAAAATTAAAAACAATCGAATTGAGTAATTGAATTTTAATAATTTGTCTCTGCAGTCGGGACCTCTTTTCTATAAAATTGGATACAACAATATGTGTTTCAGACATGTATTCAAAAGGTCAACAGGATTTTGTACAATCAAAGAGATTAGGTAGTTTTGTTGCTTAGAGGACAGGCAGCATGCAAACAGTACACTGATGAATAATAGCGAAGTGTGGCGAGGCTTTGCTTCTGTGACCAGCAATGGAATTGGCCCAAACAGAATGGCTTTAGGGAATTGTTCTTGCAAGATGCCAGATGCTCTTTGAAACTGATGGATTCCAATGAAGATAGCTGCAAAACCATTATACAAGATTAGATGCATGAGGCACAAAACCCACCCAGGAAGTTTCCTGGCAATCTCAGTAATCTTGCGACAGATATCAACTCATTGAGGAGGTGTTTCAGGCAAAGGGTGGAAGCATTTTTATGGAAAAATAGTGAAGATGAACAAGACATTATACATGCAAAATTAGGCACCCATTTAATATTTTTGAAAAGCAACATTAATCTCAACTGATTGCAAATGTTATAATCCTGACAAAAACCATACAAAGTGACAATCCAGAAACTAATATAACACCTCTTCTAGTTAGTACACCACCCCAGTACAGTCTTCATTCTCATTGTTGGCTGCACATGGGTCAAATATATTTTCTTAGGGCAATTTTTATTCTATCTGTTTTCTATAAAAGTAAATGACAGAAAATGTCTAAAAATAACACGGATAACTTACTGCTCTTTTCCATCAACTGAAATGTGCTTTTAAAAATTATTTTGTCACTGTGGACAGGTTTAGCATAGCTTCATATTTAATTATTAGTAACCCCCTCACTCCCAATTTTTATGTCTATTTGCCCATGTTTGTAGAACATCACGTTCACATCCCTGGAGGGCAGCTGGTCCATGTGCATGACACATCTCAATCAGATTTCCATCCTCTTTCACAGACCCTTCCCCCACTCTCTCTATGTCTTGGTCCTCTTCCTTTTTGCAAAAGAGCTAAGCAATCTTTTCCTAGATTTTAAAAATTATTTTCAAACTTAAGAAGAAGTTTATCAGGGCTGGCCAAATAGCTCATCAGATTAAAGTACCTGCAAGCAGGCACAGGGGCTGGCCAATGGATCACCAGATCTATCGAGGTGGTCCTGCCCCCCGGGCATGCTGAGACAGCAATTGAGACTAGGCATGGTGGCACAAGCCTGTAGTCCCAGTGCTTGGGAGGCTGTAAACAGGTGGAGCACTATGAGTCTGATCTAGTAGTAAGACCCTGAACACCCTGCAGATAATTCCCTAAAATACAAAAAGGAGAAGGAGAAGGAGAAGGAGAAGAAGAAGAAGAAGAAAAGGTAATTTATCAAGTTTCTTTGACACATGAACCATACATTTGGGGAGAATTTTTGCAGACTAGCATTGGGGTTTGTATGTTTCAATCTTATTTTTTCCACTGTACCTCAGGCTGCAGAACTGTGCTTGCAGAACATCACGTTCACATCCCTGGAGGGCAGGGTAAATACCTTAGGGTAATTTCATTTCTCTGGTTGAACTGAACTGTGCCCTGCCATGACTTAGAATTATAGTTATGGTACAATAATTCTTGTAGGCCAGCCCTACCTCAGGGTAAATAATAACTACTCATGAACTTGACTGGGAATCACATATTTTTATCTTCCTAGACCCCAACAAAATGTAAACTTACCTCAGCTGCATCTAAATCACATCTAACCTGTGCCAGTAGCCAATTCCATGGCCAACAGGAGGGACAGAGTGATGAAGGAGAAGATAGATGGGAAAGAATGGCACTCTTAGCAAGTTATTGACAAAAGATTTAACTTTTGAAAATTAAAAAAAAAATGAAAGAGAAAAGAGAAGAAAGATGACACCGAGAACCCACTTATTGCTAAGACCCTTGTTTAGGTCTCCGAGGATGGGAACTATTATAGGGAAAGGTTCTGAAACCTTCATTGGCTTCACACGGAAACTCATTCTTACTGTAGGCTTATGAAAAATGACTAACTGATTTAGAAGCAAGATGCTGACTTAAGTCCTGGTTGTCCTCCTTGGTTTACTGTTGTAGGTCTGGGACTAATCATTCAAACCAATCCTTAGTCCTTCACTTGAGAACACATGTGATTTGACTGGCTAGTTCTCCAAGGGCTCTTCTACCTCTGACACTAGGTCCTATCAGATGGAACTGGCTGCAGCAGCAGGAACCACACAGACAGGACTGGGAGGTGACCAGTGACAGTAGGCATCTCCACATCATTCTGGAAGGGTTTGTCTTGTTTTTCAAGAATGCAGTCAGATTGCTTCTTTTAGGGAATAAAAGGCACAGTCTTTCTGGGGGCTTTAGTCTCCTTTGCATCTCTGTGATCTCTTTATGTTGCAAAATGATGGACTAAAGGCTTGTTTCCATGGTGATCACTTTGTCCTGCTTAGCAGCTGGAGAGCTTAACCCAACATTGACCCAGCTTCCTCAGCTGGGCTGGGCATGCACTTAACCAAGGCATTCAGGGCAGGACTTGACAGCTCTGCATTTTGGGTTTTGGAAAGGATTCCAGAGCGAGAGGGTGGGAGTCTAGCGAAGGCACACATCTTGGTCTTAATTTTTCCATGGGTCAAGATCATTAATAAAGGGACATTAATAGCAGAATAGTTTTGAGGGGCTCTTGGATACCAAGCACAGCCATTCTCAGTGGGTGCTCCTTCTCAGTTTTACTTGCTTCTGTCCTCAAAGTAATTTTCTGTCTTGCCTGATGTTGGGCTAAGCTTGCTGTATCTCAGTCACTGTTCCTCGCCTCTTGGTTGATAGGAACCACCCCACCCTCCAACAGCCTGCTTCAGCTTCTCCTTCTCTGGGTGTCCTTGCCCCAAGGCTGGCCATGCAGGCACAAGATCCCTTTCCTTGAATGGAAGGCCATACCTCAAAGTTAACAGACAATAACAGCTGTGTGTGAGAAGATCCAGGCACGGGGTACATTCTAAAATAGAACTCAGCTTGGCCACGGAGGGTATGGAAACATGATGTGCTCAGTGCTGCCAGGGAATGCAGCCCTGAAGGTTGGGTTTTTCACGCCTCAAACCCATTAAAACCCCCAGCCTGCGTTTCACACATCATATCCCTCCACGATCTCTGGCTTCCTTCCTTCAAACAGATACCTTTTTTTTCCTCAGGTGACATGATTGGTTCTCGCCAATTTATTATTGATATTACTGTTTATCCAGAAGTTACCAAATACCAGTGAGGAATAGACTGTCCCTATGGAGGGAAGAACTGCTCTCATTAGCGAAATTACTGGATTATAGGCATGTAGAGCTGCGATCCTAGAAATCATGAAGCTTCTATAGCTTGGGAAAAAGTGAATCAAAGTGAGTTTGTTCACAGCCAACACAGAAACTAGCCTGACTCACTATCCTGTGTTTATTTCTATTGAACCATTTAAACATTTTGATGCTTAACACCATATTTTGTGAAGGTGCCGTGTGATCTAGGAGTAGATACTTTATATAATCATCTAGCTAATTGAGTATGCCTTTTTCTTCCATTTTAGTTTAGATTATGGCCTAGAAGTGCCAAGGGAATCTTCCTGTAACATACACAAATATCCCTGATACTTTTTTCCATTATCCAGATCGCCTGTGAAAACGTCACAGCCCTTGACTGACTACAATGGGACAGAACGTGTGTGCTATCTCTGGTGCCATGGGGGATTGGGAATCAAAGTAGAACAAATCTCCTGCCTTGTTGGGTCCAGTAGGGCAAGAAGGCGAGCATCACCCGATCCCGTCTCTGTGTGCTGTATACCTAGAATAAACAGAATATGGTGCATGCTTTTAAACAGAAATTAAGATTATAGATGGATGAAAGAGGAGGGAATGGACCATTCAAAGCTAGACTCTTAAGGGATGTCTATAAGCGACAGCAATGTCTGGACTGTTACAAGAGGATGAAAGCATTTCCCTGTGCACAAGAGGAGGAAACGATTATAGAAGCAGAAGGAGCAGCATAATGTAGCATGGGTAGCACTGAGAATTGGGGCTCTAATTTGTGTCTTGGCCAAACTCCACTTGGCCAGCAGGAAATCTCTGGATAATACCCAAACTCCTTGGTGTGAATTTTCATACCAGGGTAAATATCAAACAGTAGGACTTTCTGATCGTAGGCCTCCCCATCCTAGGCTGAAGGTCTTCCTCCTGGCGGAAGTTAACGTCATGGCTTTGTCATCTGCTAATGCTGGGACTTAGGTAGATGACCCTCCATTTTCTTGTCTACAACTCTCATTACGCGCAAACTATTACTGCGTGTGCTGAGCACTGCCCCTGAGAAATGGCCAATCTGTACGTCACTGGAATTTGTGTTTGCACCTTTTCACACAGGATTCAAATCTTGACTTGTGTACTTACACACATCCCATCTTCACAAGGGATTTGAGGAGCAATGAAACTCTCCACCAGGTACCCCTAAGCCCTCACACTTAGCCAGTCCTTATACTTCTTGGCTTTATTTGCTTGGGATTTTGCACAACTTGATGCCACAGAAATCTGTGGCAAGTCATAGGGAGAGAATGCAGTGTGCCCTCCAGGGCCCCTCTGCCCTTTCCCTGGGTAGCAGGGTGCTGGGCGGGAAGAGAGGAGGCTGGGTGGAAGGACCCTGGCTCTTTCTTAGCTGTGACTTTGGCCAGCATCTTTCTCTCTTGGGCTCAGATTCACTAATCCCTTAATTGAAGCAGAGGTCCAAAACGCTTTGATTCTGAGTAAAAATCTTGCATGTGGTACATTTTCTATTTTTCTGCTTCTTTCTCTTTAGGTTAGAAAACCCAGACGGAAGAAGCAAAAAGAAGTTGCCTTGCTTCTTTCAAAACATCTCCCAAACCTAAGGCACAGAATTCTGAAGTTCCACACAAAGGATAGTGTAGGCTCTGCCCCCTCTAATTATGTCCCATTAAGGTCCCAGATGCCTCCTGTCTGCCGAGTGAGCTATTTAGCATTCTCCCTGGCAGCAGCCTCCTCTGCCAAGGACGCAAGTCATCACCCTCATTTCTGTTGATCTTTATGTTGAGAAAGTAGATAATCCTCACTACAGTGGCAAGTTGATGGAAGCAAGTAAAAACCAAACAGGGTTTAGAATTCTAATTGCTGACAGATTCACAATGGTGTGTGAGGCCTGGTGTCTGCCTGGCTGGCCGGCTGTTCAGAGCAGAGGGTAAAGTCAAAGAGTATATTGTTTCTGGTATGAAATTTCTCAGTGCCAGGTTTGCTTCCTTCTGAATGGAAGTATGGAGGATAAATGTGCTTAGAAGCAACTATACCACCTTAAAAGTAAGAGATAAATAAGACAATCTGGTGGAAAACATAGTACAAAAATAGGGTTTATCTGTGGTAGCATCGGGGACAACACATCTTAATTTGGGAAAAGTCAGTTAACCTTTCTGGTCCAACTGCCACATGGTTATGAAAGATTGAAACTGCTTACCACTTCATTTTCTCATACAGTTTTCTGTATTACAGAAAAATAATACGCAAATTCAGGATGGTTTTGATAGGTGTCTAAGTCTTTGGTACTAGCAGAGAATATGTGCTGTGCAGTGACACGGATGTGTCTATGGAATTGCACATAGTGGTTTGTTAAAATTCTCAGACATTTCAGCAGGAACAGCTGGACTCAGCAAACTCAGGTGGGAAGGCTGGGGGGCGGAGCTAGGGCTACCGGTCTCTGGATGGTCTTCAGGTCGAGCAGCGGCAGCCAGAACTAACAAACTCTGGCGGTGTTCAGGGCGAGCAGTGGCAGCCAGAACTAGCAAACTCTGACGGGAAGACTGGAGGGTTAAAGATAGCATTCATGTAATGCAGCCACCACTGTTGAATTCCTATTATTTTGTTTAGTGAAATCTTGTGTTGTTTCTAATGCTGTGAGGTTCTCTTTCTATCACTATCTTGTATTCTTTAAAAAAAAAAATTCTCAGATGTGTAATCCTTACTTTCATGAAGTTAATGGGAAAAGTATGAGACTAGAGGCAAGAAAAATATCTCAATTGTGTCTGTATAATTTTATTTCTAATAACAATGAGAGTGGTCTTTGAGATCGGTGTGAGCCAGACGCGTTGAGAGGGATGGAGAGGGTAGAAATGATTAGATCAGGTGCGGTAGTCCTAGTCCTTAGGCCTCCTAGAAGCTAAGAGTCTTGCACTCTGGTCTCAAGGCGAAGGCACCTTCTCATTTTGTTTTCTTTTATGCTGTCTTTTCTTTAGCATGTGTCCTGCCTGCTACTCTAACATGTGGCAGTTTGGGCTCTTAAACTCATATTTTGAAAATTATTCTCTCTGTCCTTTGACTGGCCTTTTAAAAACAATTTTCCTATTTTGGTACAGTGAGGTCTTTACCTAATTTCTTAACCACCCTGTTTTAAGGAGCAGCTCTCCAGTAGCTTCCAATAAATTTGGTGCTGAAAATCTTTGAGTATAGAATAAATACTCCTTTTGCTCATCTGTTATTTTTACAGGCTGGACATTTTTTTAAATGTCCTCTTATTATGCTTAAAATAAAATATGCAATCCATCTGCACTTTAATTCTATTCTATAGTTATCTTATTTTCCACACTCCTTTTGCACACTAATTTGGTTTTTCAGAATCATCTTCTAAATTTATGTAAGGTTTTGTCCAATAAGATGGTGAGGAGCTTCAGGCACATTATGAGCTAATAAACTGACGGTTTGAAGATTAAAGCAAATACAGAGACAATGATTAAAGAGCTTCTATGCTAGTAAAGCGAATAATAAGCACCCAGAGATTGTCTTTGGGGTAAAGGCTCCCTGTGGGCATATTTCAAAGACCATTGGGTGGCCAGGGGTTGGAGACCTCTTCAAGAACGCACCATCAATCACTTCCTTTTCAGTTTTTTCCCCTAAGGAAACAGACTAAAGCCATGACTCAAGATTGCCAAGATTTTTAACCCGTGGGTTCCAAAAGGTCCAAGAATTCTGAAATGAAGACCACTGAGTTATGGCTCCAGCATCAAAGCCAACCTGAGAACTGCTACTGTCTGAAAAGGCCGCAGAAGCAATGGCCTTATGCCCCTCTTTAGTTGAGTTTTGGTCTTTGCCAAACCCGACTTCTATTCTGTGTTGTCGACAATATCATAAAATTGAGAAGAAAACGCTTGCTGCCTGCATCAATCTCAGCAAGCACAAGGTAACCATGTTTCTCAACTGAATCCCTTTGTTAGCTTTTAACACTTACCTTTCATCTCTGCTGATTTTTCTTTAATGAAATGTCTCACCCTGATCAGTCTAGAGTGTAATTGACAGATAGAGAACAGAGCCTGGGTTATTGTCGCTGTTGATGGACCATAAAGAAGACAAAAGCTATGACAGCCAGGGGTGCGGGGAAGACCACAGCTGTCCTGTTTCCTGATCTGCTGACAGTCAATGGGTGTCACTGGAAATTGTGCTCTGCAGCTGATTCGCCTGTAGAGCCTAGAGCGAAGGGATTCAGCTGGTAAGGGGAGAAGATGGCAGACTCGGAAGTACACCTGACAGGAGTCACATGTTCTTCAGGAGTTGCTTTCATTTAAGCCTGTCTTTCCTCTTAAATAGTAAGAGACAAATTCCTGAACCTCACTTCTGTTCTTGTGCTCAGATAAACAGCTGTCTTGGCATTAGACTTGATGGTAGGACTTATGAGGTCTATATTTCTTATTTAAATAAGTTTAGATACACAGCCGCCTTGAACCCAAGAGAGGTCACAATCACCCCATCATTGAGAATCTTCCCTGAGAGTTGAATTTGTTTTTTTCACTCGTGGGTTCATGCTTAGTTTACACTCCAGCATCCAAACACTATTGGCTTTAAATTGTAGCTGTGCTCTTGAGGACCTGCACATCCTAAGGCACACTAGTCAGTCTTTGTTCCTCAGTGTCCTTGTTAGAAAAAAAAAATATTGATTTTGTAGGCTGGAAATACAGTGCTTAACACAGTGAGAGGTGCAGTTAACACAGTGACCCTTTGTAATTATGATTGCTGTTAAACTCACAGGGGACGGTATAGTAGGTAAACATGTAGAGTCTATGGAGAAGATATGATTTCAAGAAAGAGGCAACTTTGATCCACTGGCATAATTAAAGATGTTTGGAGGTTTAGGCCCCATTCTCTGTTTTGGGGATATGACTCAGAAGACTTCTGATGGTACCTACAGTCTTTTCTGGCCCTGCTCCCCCTTCTCTCCCTGCTGTTTTCCTCTCCTACCGTAGTTCTCTAAAAACCTATGTTCATCTTTACCTTCATCCCCCCGAAGGTCCCCTGCTATTAATAATTGGCTCTTCCCACTTTTCTTGATTAATTCCATTTATTTATTAAGTCCCTTCCCATCCCCCCCAGTAAAGCCCCAGTAAAATCTGTCCTTACTTTTCTGAAACCTAGTGACTCACAAATCTATTTTTATTTTTATGTTTATTTTTAATGTATTCGGTACAGCTTGGACTTATAGTGATCCTCTTGTTTTCAGCCTCCCCAGCACTGGGATTACAGGCATACTCCACCACACCAGGTCTTTGGGGGCAGGGCTGGCGCAGCATGTGATAACCTGCATCGAACCCTGGTCCTTGTGCTTACCTAACCAGGAACTTAGTCTGCTGAGCTATCTTGCCAGCCCTGTGACTCACAAATTTAAATTTCCTTTCTTTGACCACATTCTGGACTTGACCAGAAATGGCTCCTAAGGTCTGTGACTCTGTTCTCGCCATGGTTTTGTTCACCGTTTCTGACTAATGCCTGCCAGGTGGTAGCTGCTCAGAAAATACATGCTAGATTGAATGAATGGTGCAGAGGATCTATGTCTCCCTGCACAAGGAATCTGCAGTCTGAGCGGAATGAAAGTGCTTGTTCTACTGCTACGTGCCAGGGAAAGGGCGCCTCCACACCCAGACCTGTGCCCACAGGCCACTGTCAAATGCACCAAGACAGCAGTTTCCCAGGAAGGGGCTGTACAAGCTTCTGACTTCACAATGCCAGGGTTTAGGTGAGAGAGAACATGGCCTTGCCCTGAGAGAGGCCTGCAGTATCAACAAAGAGCCATGGGAAAGAGGAGAGAAGGGTGATTAGGCGAGGGACTGAAGGAGCACGATTCCAAGGTCTTGTTGGGTAATCCTCCCCTCCCTTTTCTCATGATTGCCTGCAATAAGATTTCTTAATCATTCAGGGGGTTTAGAGTGTGATCTCCTGAATGTATAATTATCTCCATTATTCAAAACAAACCAGATGTGTGCCAGGCAGAAAAAAAAAAAATAAAAACAAAAATGTAGCCTCCAGCAGAAAACCCATCTCTTCCCTCTCCCCACCCCAGTTTCTCAATTTAGTTCCACCCCTCTGTATCTGTGACCCCAATTTCTATGGCAGGATAAGGAAAAGAACAAGCAGCAGTCGGGTACTCTGACCAAAAACCTCGCAGTGTTCAGCTGAGGCTAGGAGGATGCATTGCCCTATCACACACTAGGGCATGCTAGGGCATAAAGAATCTTACCTTAGTGCAGAGTCAGGTTCTTCAAATTGCCTGGCCCTTAAAAATTTTAATAGCCATGTATGTTCCGGGAATCTTTTAAATAACTGCTCTGGTCACTTATCTTAGTCACTGGTCAGTACCTACCTATAATCCCTACTACTCTCAGAGACTGAAGAATAATAAAGAAAACTCTAACTGGGACGAAGGCAACTGGATGATAGATTCATTTCTGAAACATAACTGCTAGGAGAACTTGAGATGTGACATCCTGCTGGGTTTCAATCTGCCCCTTCTTAAATGACAGGGTTGGTTTTCCCTAGGGATAGGTGACTTGTAGTTCTGGAAAGGGCTCCACAGTAATTATTTTAGATTTGGTGCCTGTGTGATCTCTGAGAAACTTCCTTTGTTTCTTTTCTGATGTTGTGTGGCAGCCACAGATGATAAGGGTGAGTGAGGCTTTCACTGAAAGTTTCTTTATAGGCACAGAAATTGAAAATATAAGTTTTAAACGCAAAATTTCTGAATCATAAAGTAATAATCTTCTTTTGATTCATCTCACAATCGTTTATACATGTGCAAACAATGCTTAGCCCTTGAGAAACAGGAAAAGTGGTGCTGGGATATATTTTGCTAATCCCTGATCCATACCAAGGTTCTCAAAGAAAGGAGACGTGCAGTGTGAGTACATATCAGCACATTTTCCCAATGACCTGATTTTTATCTTTTGGCACAACATTTATCAAATGCAATAAACATGAGTGCATTTTTTTTTATCAAAGGGAGTTTAAAAAGATTGCAGAAGGATTGACTTTGATTATCATGAAGATATTGAAGTCCACCCTTTACGAACCCCTGTAATATAGGGCAATTGATCTATAGCTTCCTTGACTCTGGACCTGCAAAGACCAGACATTTGTTATATTTCATTTATTCATGGCCATGACAGGGAGCGGAGGCATGAATAATACAAAAGAGAAGATAAAATATCATTTATATTGCATTCGGCTTCAAAATACATCATTAATATTTTTTCCTCTGAAGATTTACCTTCTTAATCCCTTTTGCTGATATGAAAATGAGCTCGCATTACCAGAGCTCACTGTGGATTATGGTAGAATTGGGATGCAGGGGAGAGGTGTGCTAGAGATGCAGTGCGAGGGATACCCTGGGGGCAAATCTTCCTCTTTGATGCCCCTTGACTACCCCAAGCTACTGAGATATATTTTCTCACAGGTTCCATCACTGTGCCTGCTTGTCGGAGGTGTCAGATTGTCCTTCACATCCTGGCTGTGTGTCCGTGGCTGGCTTCCAGTCCTGAGACTTTCTTGGGGCATCTGAATTGTTGGTTCTCCACTACCTGAGATGATAAGGAAAGAAAAGATCTTGATTATGCCAGTTCACATGAACAAAAGACAAGCCATATTGGAATAATGAGCCCTGTGATTTCTTCTCTCTCTCTCTCTCTCTCTCTCTCTCTCTCTCTCTCTCTCTCTCTCTCTCTCT
>NDGM011240253.1:0-11658 GCA_002564305.1 Octomys mimax | reverse complement strand
TTGGAGAAGGCCAGTTTCATATGCTGGTCCACTATCTTCAACAGAAAGTACTTGGTATTAAAGAACATGAGTGTGGTCAGTAGGATAGAGTGGGATTGTGCCCCAAGATGTTGGTATTCCCACAGCATCTCCTTGGTCACATGGCTGGGCAGGACATACCCAAGTGGAGTGACACAGGTTTGAACATCCTTCAGAACTTCATGTAGCCACTCCGTGAATCAAACATAGTAAAGATAGGAGAAAATGTCATCTACCCTTCCATTTTCAAAAAGATACTTTTGAATACACAGCAAAATATAGTAGAGTACATTAAGGTCATCAGGTTCACATTCTCCATTTCAAGCTTCTCATGTCATTAGACATAGGCCATAATTCAACTCAGCCACAGCAGAAGAGATGAGATCTTCTTAGAATTGCAGCAGTTGGCACCTCTCAGTGGGTGCCAATCTGTTCTGAGGATCATTCTCCAGGATAGCATTCTTTGTCTGGGCCCAGTTTTTCCATACTTCAAGCCCTTCTTCTGGCTTCAAAGAATTTGGAAGCAGAAGTTCTGGGGAAAGCTGTGGCTGTGACTGTGGTTCTACTTCAGCAACTTAGACATTCTGAGATGAATAGGTAACCTGGAGCTGCTGCTGCTGCTGTGGTGGTGTCTGTTCTTGGGGGGTTTGCTGTGGTGGCTGTTCCTGGAGGTTCCATATATGGAAGGTCTGAGCTTTATTCTGGTACATGCCTGTCACAGCCTGCACAGCTACTGGAATGTGGATGTTACCATTCATGAAATGTGCTGGAAAGAGAGTTTGCAAGGGTCTTCATGACTTCTTCACGAGAGTTTTTCACTACAGATGTGGTACCCACCATCTTCTCCTTGTCATCCTCCAGCTTTACAGCTGCCAGGGCAGTGGATAAGCTACTGACACAAACTACATTGTAGGTTCCCTGGGGAATGGCAATGTGGGTAATGCTCTGCTGTTGAGGGTCCCCCTGGGGCTGGGCAGAATAAACAAGGACAGTCCAAGTTTCTTCTGTAGGGCTAGTAATGGTCCCAGTGGCACTGTACAGGTGGGCACTGCCTACTGTCAGCAAGTCTAGCCTCAAAGACACATAACTCTGTTGTTGGCCCTGTGGAAAGGCCAATACAGTGACCACCAGCTGCCCTGAAATGGTGTATGACACAGACAGCACTGAAGTGGCTGGGTCTTTGCTCAAACTTGCTTGTCCACTCACCATCAGTGTTCACCCACAGACCCAGCAAGAACAGCAGATCCAGGTTCAGCAGTCACAGCAGGTTCAGGTACAGGTGGAGGTACACAGTCTCCGCAGCAGGTCTTGGCTCATCAGCTTTCCCCACAGCTCACCATTCATCAGCCCACCGAGCAGCCCATCCAGGTCCAGGTGCAAATCCAGGGACAAGAACCACAGTCAGCAGCCCCTTCAATCTAGACTCCATCTCTGCAGAGCCCCAACCCCTCGCAGCTGCAAGCGGCACAGACCCAGGTGCAGCATGTGCAGGTGGTCCGGCAGATTCAGGCGGCTGAAATTCCAGAGGAGCACATCCCCCATCAGCAAATCCAGGCTCAGCTAGTTGCTGGCCAGTCTCTAGCTGGGGTTCAGCAGATCCAAATCCAAACTGTGGGTGCTCTTTCCCCACCATCACCCCAGCAGGAATCTTTCATTTTGGACACTCACTGTTCCCCTGCTCAGCTGCTGTGACCAAAGCATCTTCCACCGCAGTGTTCTTCCTTAGAACAGGCCAATCCGCAGGGAATCCTCCGCCTTCACATTTTGAGCGTCAGGTATTGTGTCCAGTGACAAGAACGTTGACATAGACAATAAATAGATGTTGATGAAGATCTATAGATGATAGATAGATAGATGATAGATGATTGATAGATATAGATAGATAGATAGATAGATAGATAGATAGATGATAGATAGAAAGACAGATGATAGATATGATATAGAGTGGAGAATCAGTGAAATGATTGGGTTACAACTCCTCATATTCAACTACATCTTGGAATTTAGATGTAAACCCAGGTCCATAAGTCTCTTACTTAGAACATAGATTTAGAAGACCACAAACACTCTCAGTTTTGGATTCGTTTAGTATAACGTCAAATGGCATGTGGGTAGTGCTATTTAATCTGAAATTTGTACAATATGCTGTTATTTATTACTTATTAGCTCCATCAGTGAAGAAATAAATCTTGAGTTAGGTGCAACTGACCTGTAATGATATGGGTTATAGAAAATAATGTTCATGCCATGTCTGCATTTTTGATATTTGATGCAATATAAATATCATGTATGCTCATAATTTTATAAAAACAATTCCATAATTTTGAAAACATATATTATCCTTTATTTCATGCTCTTTTGAATTTCCCCTTGGTCACATAACTGGTCCCCACTTTATTATTCAGTAAAACTTCTGTCATTTATTCATGTTATTTCTGTTATTTTCTATAATTGTGTCACTAGAGACACACTCACTACATTTAGTGCTGTGTCCAAGGATATGTCTGATTTGTTCATCAATTAACACAATGCCTGAGTTTCTGACATTTTTTCCAAATGTTATTTCTTGAATGAATGAATTAATTAGCATAAACTTGAAAGAAATTTGTCTTTGGTTTATATTGCTAAAAATGACATTTTCTTTTCAGATTTCTATTTGATTATGATAAAAAAAAAATCTGAAAATTCCATTACCTTGATCCAGGAAGAAAAATATATGAGGACAGTATTGGCCCAAATAATATTAAATAATTTGTATCAATCATAAATATAAGCTCACAAATCCACACAACAATACCCACAAAATAAATCCACACAATAATTGCTATATATATATATATATATCTCAATTTTTTTCATTTATATATATATCAATATCTATATTGATATGTATATCAATATATTTATATTTATTTTTACAATTATTTTTATTGATCTATTTATTTGTATATTTATATTTATTGATCTATTTATATATTTATTTTTATTGATCTATTTATTTGTTTTTTAAGGAAGGGCCTACCGTGTGTTCAGGGTCTCACTACTACATTGGACTTGTCGTGATCCACTTGTTTACAGCCTTCCAAGAGCTGGGATTACAGGCACAAGCCACAATGCCCAGTCTCAATTGTAATGTCAGTTCGCCCCAGGAGCAGGGCTGGCAAGGCAGGCCTGCGGATAGAACGCCCTTCCCCTGAGCCTGCTTGGAGGTGCTTTAATCTGCTGAGCTATTTGGTCAGCACTATATATGGTATTTTATAATAATTACCTTTTCTCAATTTTTATTTTTATAATATATGTATATTATTTTGTGAAATATAATTATTTCGTTCCCTGTGGGCTCTGGTATATGTACATAACACATCTTAATTCTTCATTCATCCCCTAAGCCTTCTCTCCCTATCCATTTCGTGGTCCCTTCCCTTTTTTAAAACACCTCTTGCTAGGCAGGGTGGTGCCCACCTGTTATCCAGCACTCAGGAGGCTGAGATAGAAGGATCCTGAGTCTCAGGTCAGCCTGGGCTGCATAGTAAGCCCAGTCCAGCCTGAACTGTATAGCAAGATCCTGTCAAAACACAAACAAACAAAGAAAGCAAAATAAAGCAAAATGCAAACAAAAAAGGCCCAAAATATCTCTGTTTATTATTATTATTTTTTATTTTGCTCTTTATTTATATTTCAGGTTTCTTACATAAGAGAAACCAGGCAATGTTAAAGCTTGTACAACTGATCTTTTCCACTTAACATCATGGCCTCAAGGTCTACTGCTTTCCTACAAATGGCTCAAATGCATCTTGTGTAATACTCCTTTGGTTGTGAATACTACCTTTTCTTTATTTCTTTTAATGGACACATAGGTTGCTTCCAATATTTAGCTATTATGAATTGCACCACTAATTTTGGTATTAATTAGACCCTTATCTACTTATACAATGTTACAGAATTTAAACAACAAATTATTAATTTAATGCAATTGAAGTAATATTTTTGAAGACATAGTGTTCTTATAATTTCATTCCTTTCTTTTTCTTTTTTAAAGAGCAGAACTTATTTATTGAGGGAAAGAAAGCTCCTGTCCGAAACAGGGACAGGAGGGAGGCCCGAGTGGGTTGTCCCCGAATTTCATTATTTTCATTTGAATATTTTTCTTTCTTTATTTTATTTTCTTTAGTTTTTATTTATTATTTATTTATTTTCCATGAAGTACGTGTTTTCTTTAATTGAAAAGCTAACAAACTGTCTAGTTACATTTCTCCCCTAAAACACAAACTCAGTAGTTACTGAGTCTCTAGACAACACATTCAAAGCTGAGATTAAAAATTTTAAAACGAATCGTACAAGTCCTCAGGTTCAACTAAGGGAGTCCTGCCACATGCAAGCTAATCTATACCATTGATACTGCTTGATTCTAGGAGGCTGGAAGACATTCTAAACAACCCCACTTAGAATAGTTATTTCAAGTATCCTTTTTCCAGTTTCCAAATTCTGAATAAAGATAGCATTTTAACTCTACTGCAGCAAACTTTTGTAAGTTGTTTTATTTACAATGCCAACTTTGCAAAGCTCATTAAAGTTAACTGGACAATAAGCTATGCAGAAATCACTTTACATAAAGAGGGAAAGCTCAAAATGTCTATTTTCTAAAGAGAACCCATAGTTCAGTTTTATTCAGAGTAAAGAAAACCAGAACTTTTGCTCAGACTGGAAGAAATTCAGCCATTGGTTTAGCATCTATAACTCAAACTACACATGCAATGAAAAAATATTATGCTAATACAATTGTTTTGCTGCTGCATTTGTCTATTGTTTGTCTAATATTCACAATTATAAACAGAGCAGTGCAACTAGTATTTGAAACAATCCTTATAGTGTTATGGTGTCAGGCACAAGATTCCATTTCCCTTCATACCACTGGTTCTCCTTGTGTACCAGGGCTTCCTCCTCTACAGCAAAGTCATTTTTGATATTAAAAGTCTTGTGAATCTCCTCAGGAGTTTTCCCTTTGATCATATTGGCAAGAGTTTTGCATGTAACATCAAGCAAACCTTTGATATGTAGGTAGTTTGCTGCCAGAATAAGTTCAAAAATGTTTGTTTGGTCAACTTTCACGAATTCTTGGTCCCAAACAGGGAGGTCATCTGTTCACTTTTCCTTGTTCTCCTCATCCTCAGGAGGAGGAGGGGCATCCTTCTGGTGGCTGCACCACCAAATGACCTTTTTAATATTCCTGCATTAACATTTGGTAGAGGAACTGGGTCATCATCTCCTTCATCATCCATTCCCAAATCTTCCAACATGGTCTTGATTGTCACAGACTGTTTGGCAATTTCCACATCAACTTCCAGTATCTCTCCATCAGAACTCTGCAACTTAATTGAAGGCATGCTGTTTGGTCTCTAAAAGACTGCGGGCCCGAGGCAGACGAGAGCAGCAAGATGTTCCCACGGTATGGAGAAAGGGGGTGGACAAAGCCACTATTTTTGTTTTTAAACTTATCTTTTTTCTTTTCTCTCTCTCTCTCTCTCTTTTTTTTGTGGTACTGAGGATTAAACTCACGACCTTGCACTTGCAGGCAAGTGCTTATTCTACTGAGCTATCTCCCCAGACCTAAATTTATCTTTTTGAAAATGTTTTTAAATTGTTAAATTCAAATATATGTATCATTTTTCTTTATGTATTTTTAAAGATTTTTATTTGGCATTCTTTTGTATATTTTTTAATTTTGAAAATTTTTCTTTCAATTATCTAATTAATTCATATGCATAAGCTTCTGTTTCATAAACCATCTTTTAGAATAATTACTAAGATAACTTTTTAATTGGCTACTCATAATATATGTAATAAATATTTTAAAATTATACTCTGTAAATGGTGCAATTCAAAAGAATTCCTTGTTTATTTGATATTTCTTCTGAAATACAGAAATTATTTCACACTAAGGAAGTTGATTACTATTCAAATAAGCTTTATTGAAAGACCAGCAAACAAATTATTTTTAATAGTCTTCCTTACCTGCTTTTATATCTAACAACTTGAATATATATCCACTTCTCTTTACACAGTTTATCCAGACTGCCTTTGCCAACAATGACCAGAAAATTGATGACTACTGTCTCTAGTGTCTGACCTAGAGAGTTCTGTTTTGCTAGTACTTCTGCGCAGTTCAAGGAGAAAACAAAGCCAGGAAGTGAGAAGAAAAGAGAAATTTCTCTGAGATTAAAATCCTGAAACTAAAAGTTCCAGATAATGAGGTTTCTGAACTGATAATTCTGTTCAAACTTTCCTGCAGAATAAGTTAACAACACTTTTCTAGTAAACATATTCAAGTTCACCTGAGTCTATTCAGTTCATCATTATGATAAACCAGGACTTCATACTTTTCATGAGCAAGGAGAATTATATGAAATGTATGTAAAAAAATCTTCATTTAGTAGAAGAATTATTTTCATGTAAGTCACATGCTGTGGAACAATATCAAAAATTCTTTCATTGTAATTCTATGAAAATGAACAATAATTGCTTAATTCTCAAAATCAGTTTTTGTTGTACACTTTTGCTGTTATTTTCATTCTAAATTTTGGATAAATATTCTAAGCTATAGCTAAGACAATTTCTACATTGTCTTCTTTTGGATTGTGCTTTACTGATAACCTAAAAAATGCTGTTAAAACTCTACAATGCTGTCTTTGTCATATACAGGGTCATGTTTCTCTCAGTAAGATTGCATTTATATTGGATAGTTTGATCTATTGCTTCTATTTTCCTCCTTAATAGCTATTATTTCTGTCCTATTTGTCCTTCATCACTTTCTTGAGTAAAATCCAATCCTGCACATTTTGAACAGAGGGAAACTGTGGATGATCTTTTCAACATTAATCTCATCATATTAATGATAACAGCATATTCTTTTCAATTGTTTTTGACTCCCCTGTCTTTCTATCTGAAAATACATAGGTGACCCAAGAGAGTGCACTTTCAATCTGAACTTGTTGTGGCAGTGAGAATCCCTGGATTTCAGCTTTATTAGTCTTTTTACACACATTACCAGTCTTTTTTTCTAAATGACATTTTGACAAACTTTCTTTTATTTGAGATAATTGCTATTACGATACACTTTTTTCTTTTCTTTATTCTAATTTTTCCTTTTTGATAGCAAGTGGACTTTTTAATAAATGTAATTTCTTCTCTGTTTCAGAAAGCATGGGTGTGGACTGCATTACATTATATTTAAAGTTAATTTGCAAATTATTTTGAAACATTATGTGATACATTGCTGATAATGTGTTTACTAATATCTTGTTCTTATTGTTCTGATATTATACTTTATCTGTTCTTTAAAAGGAACCATACTGCAGGAGCTTTTCTTTATTGAGTTATGCACCATTGCCAATTTATTGGATCCAATCAATAAAATAACTTAAATCAATTTTAAAAACACTATGTTGGGAATATCTTGCAACAAATTGATAGCCTGTTTTATTTTTAATTTGAAATCTTTTCTGAACCACAAAGCCTTGATTAATAATTATATTAAAGCAATGGTAATGAGCAATATTTAAATAAAACACATACTGTTCTATGTATTCATATTTGAATCACAATTTTCATTCCAATAAAAGTCTATTTCCTTACCTAATTTTATCTTAATTAAAAGTTAATCAGTACCTTCAGTTGTTTACTTACTCATAAATATATATTGACCCCTAACATGTGCCACTCATTAAAGGTAAATAAGATAAAGAGGTCAATATTGCATTCTCTGGAAATGTAATACAAAAATATCAATTACTTTCAAATAAATTCAAAGAAATTTATCACATTAATCATGAGTATAGAAGAGGATGATAATACTATAATTTCATTGTACTGCTACATAGAATAAATGCCTAGAACAATTCCTATTATATACGTTTGATTTGATTTGATTTATCACAGAGTACTAAAGAAAACAGATAAGGTTGTCATATCAAAGTTTATAGTATACTTAATGATAAAATTAAAACATAACTTAGTTATGCACTGAGTGTAGGATAAAAAAGAGTAATAAACATTATGATGGGCACCTGGAAAGAATCAAATATGTTCCCTGAATAGAATAATTTTTTTAGGATGAAAACTATAGTATCAGAGGCAATTGGAATCCAAGTTGTAAGATGATAAAGAAAAAAACTAAAACAAAAATGCTAGGGAAATAATTTGTGGCCGAGAAAGAGATGTATGTTCTGGTTATTAGTATCTGGGACAGATTTAAGAAAATTTTAACCGTTGAACTAAGTTTTAAGGGATTGTCACTCCGTGTGTGTGTGTGTGTGTGTATGTGTGTGTGTGTGTGTGTGTGTGTGTGTGTGTGTGTGTGTTTTGCAGAAAAGGAACTCCAGCCATGGGAGTGGCATAGATTAAAACCCATGTGTGACATGTGGACCATATATGGCCAAAAACATCCCTTTTGTAAAAAACCTGTTTTCCTTTCATTTAATTCTAAAAATAAGTACAATTGTCTATACAACATAGTGTTTGTCACAGATGGTTCCAGAGGGTTTAATGAAGTATCATAAAGTAGAATGGCTTCTAAACCACAGAAGTTTGTTTCTCACAGTTCTGGCTTCTGTTAAGCCCAAGATCAACAAATGAGCAGATCCAGTGTCTGTCGAGGATCTGTTCTCATAGTCAGCCATTATCTCCCTCCAACATGGAAGGAAGAGAGAGGGGCCCCTCCTGAAGCGTCCTTTATGTGGGCCTGCATTCTATCCCTGAGAGTCTCCTCTCTGTGCCTCAGTTACTTCCAAAAGACACCACCTGCTAATACTATCTCATTGCATGTGAGGATTTCCATGTATCTTTGGAGGGGGATGCAATCCTTCATGCCATAGAAATTTCCCTCTCACATGTAAAATAAGTGACACAGACCCACACAACAAAATGAAAGTGTCTCACTAAAAATAACACAACATCCTAATAGGTCTTTGAGTTTTCAAAATCACTTTTAAAATTTGTGTGAAGTTGTGGCATTATGGTTCTTTAACCATTAGGCTTAGCAAATTTTTCACTTAAATAAACTTACTTCTAAGCCTCCTTTCAGGAGAACTGTTTATAATATGGTCTAAGGACCAATAATGAAATAAAAACTGTCATTAATCTGCCATGTGTTAAGTACATAAAATAAAAGTGAGTGTATGAAAACTTGTTCAAAATTTGACAAAGTAACTTTAGGTCACAGATTTGACTTATATTTTATCTTTTAAATTTCTCCAATAGTTCGTTTTTGTTACTGCTGTATAATAGAAATTAGAAGTTTTAAAAGTCAAATTCTGAAAACATTCCATATATAAATTTGGTTTAAAAATCTTATTTGTGGGCCAGCAAGATAGGTCAGTGGACTAAAGCTCCTGCTTAGGAAAGCTAGGCAAGCTCAGGGACTGGGATTCGATCCCTAGCAACACATGCTGCGCCAGCCCCGCCCTCGGGCACTGAGCTGGTTACTAAGTCCGGGCCTGGTGGCACATGCCTGTAATCCTAGCACTGGGGAGGCTGAAAACAGGAGGATCGCTACAAATCCAAGCTGTGTAGTGAGACCCTGTAACAACTAAATCCATTAAAATAAAAACTTCTTACTTGGATATTATAAGAGTTGTGTACATTTATAGTTATTATTTAACTGACTTTTACACAAACCGAGATGACTTTGGCTAAAATTTTCATTCTGAGACACTTGAAAAAATAAAGCAGGATAATAGGGGAAGCACTGTACTCAGATGCTACATTCTCAGTTATTGTTAAATTTACTTTCTCAAAGAATTCAGTGAAATATAATGGCAGTACATAGATACTTACAAATTTACTTAGTTTACTCTAATTATACATAGATTTTCTATTTTCAATTAATTTGTAATGGGGAGCAGTTATTCTTAAAATGACCAAAATCAATTCCTTACCATCGTGGATCATCAGTTTTGGCGTTTGCCAGGCTGAGGTGGATATGGAATCCATTCTGGCTGTACTATGTATAAATATGACCCTACATCCTTTTAAGAGTTATTCCAGCTGGTACATACTCAGAGTTTCCTTTGGAGCAGACATTCAGTATAAAAATCAACCAATCCTTCTTTATGAGGAGTTTCAAATTATGTATTAATTTCCCTGTAATTTTCAGAAGACAGAAAAGAACCCTGAAGTTCTTTGCCCCACAATAGTTTAGATTACAGAATCTTAACTTTAGAGCTGGGTGAGTAGCAATTAAAGTCACTTATCTGTGACCTGGAATGAGACAGGAGCTCCACTGGGAAGTTGGTGAGAAGATCTGAGTTGGAGAAACCAGGAAGGCAAGCAATTTGGGTGCAACAATGATTTCTCCCTACTTCGTTGATATCTAAGTAAAAGCACTGAGATTCTTTCTATTGTATAAATGTTACTTTATGAATCAGATAATGGAATAACTTCAGTCACAGGTATGCAGCCAGCTAAAATGACTTTGGCTGTAACCATTTTCAGAAGATGCTCTCTAGGGACAGAGGAGTCTTAGCCTTCATGTATCTTTCAGTGTTCCTGAGGATCTTGGCCCAGATCACACTGTACTCCAGGATGTTCTGCACCTTCTGGCACAATAATGAAGCATTATAAAAAAAGACAAACAAGTCATCTTTTTGGATGCCTCTTCAGACAAAATCCCATCATACCCCTAAGGAGACAGGAGCTGCCAATGTGTCCAAAGTGTAGGAAATCCTTCGGCTTAGCTCATAGATTCCAACATGGAGTCACATGGAGTGTTTCGGAGTCAAGAGTGACCTTATCACTGGAGATGGTGTTCTTTACCTGAGAAGCACAGTAGAAACTGACTGAGAAACCTTCAAAAATTTTTTCCTTGGAGCACACAGAAAGAATATATTAAGAAAAAGAAAATGCTGGCAGAGAAAGAACCATAGCACCCGTCATAAAACACTATGACCTGGAAACTTGATATAATTTTATTTAATTTATAAGAATTTTTATGTATTAACTTTATCATGCATTAATTAAACATTCAATGTTCTAAAGCTGTTGATATTCTTGATGGTATGGATATTTTCTTTTGCATACAAATATTTTGTTATTTAAAAAAGTAGAGAAGCATGGAAAGCAATCAAAATTACATAGATTTTAATAAGGATCTCTTTATATGAGTCCAAATATTGAAAGTATTTTATTATTTGTTCAATATATTAGTTGACTACAGGCAAAGAAAGAAAGTGCATATCTGATTTGAAAAATAATTGGCTGGACACAGCCTATGGAGTGTAAATTAGCACAAGGAGATAGTATTTACTTGAGAAAAGCCACTGTTTTGTCCTACAGAGTAGGAGGGAGAGTGTTTGAAGCAGAGTTTTTCAGTCTTTTGTAATTTGATCCCAGTCAATTTTCTCTCCTTTCTAAGACAAAATGCCCAACAAGATGTTTCAGTCTATGGTTGGCTGGCTCCAAGGTAGGGAGGCTTCACAGAGGAGAGAAATTCACTGTTGGCAGAAAACAGGAAAAGCAACAAGAGAGGACAGGAAAGCAAGCCTCTTCCATCCTTTATATTATATGGGGCCAGGGAGATGGCTCCATAGAATAATCACTTGCCTTGCAAATGCAAGGGCCTGAGATCAATCCCCAGTTCCACCAAAA
>NDGM011240241.1:254-27287 GCA_002564305.1 Octomys mimax | reverse complement strand
GGAAGGAAGGAAGGAAGGAAGGAAGGAAGGAAGGAAGGAAGGAAGGAAGGAAGGAAGAAGGAAGAATTGCTTACATTCCTCTCAGCAGCCCGGACCATGTCACTTTCTTTTACAGCCTCCTGGTTAGTGCCGCATCTGCTTCCTTTGCTCATAAGAGACAGGAAAGGGACTCTGGAGATCAATCCCCAGGACTGCCTGCAGGCCCTGCCCCCGGGGGCGCACTGAGATGGCAATTGAGACTGGGCATAGTAGAGCCCACCTATAATCCCAGCTTTTGAGATTAGCGCCAGGCCTTTCCTCGTAGGCACAGCTGTCATTATAAGGCCCCATATCCTGACATCAGAAATAGATCCTACTTAGCAGAAAAGGGAATGAAAAAGAAATTTGACTTAATCACAGTATGTCCCAAGACAGATGGACACACATTATAGCACCAGTACTTCAGATATTAGATACACACTTAGCGGAAAAGAGCCACTGCCCAGAGCAAAGGAGAGGAGGGGGGTGAGGCACACAGTCAGCCACTGAATTCCTCTGCCTTTCCCTAGTGCTCCATTCAGCTCATCTCAATTTTGTACCTACTGTGTGTTCCTCATCAAGCTTCCTAGAGAGGACATTGTTCTTTCAGCTTTCCTCTAGTAGGATATTTTCCAAACCCCTTGGGACATGTAGACTTTATGGGATGCCCCTGAGTCACCACACTTTGGTGACACCTGCAGCTGCTGTGCCCCAGCGCCCACACAGCCTGTCCTCTGCATGCCCCACCCCCTAGCGGGTCATTATGACTTCAGCACACACACATCCCAACACTCACACTCAGATTTCTTAGGAACTTAGCAATGGACAGAGGGTTTCCGGCCCTTGCTTTTCCTTCCTCTCCCTCCTGCTGTCACTCCTGGCCAGTGCACTGCCTATTAGCACTTCAGATGGAGGCACAAGGGGGGGGGGGGGCTGAAGGGGTAAACATGAAAATCTGATTGGTCAGTTTTGCTGTTGTCTAGAAGCAGTGATAAAAGAAGGGCTACGAAAGAGGAAAGAGCTGTTAGCTATTGAAATCTCCAGATTTCAATGAACCTTATTCCTCACAGATAATAGAGAACTGACCCCCCAAAAATTATCTTCCCTACAACCTTCTTTAAACGTTTTTCATTTCTGATGCTATCCTTATGCTGGGTTGACAAGGTTCACACATGATGTGGGTCACCTGGGCAGCACCAAGAACTCCAAGCTTGGCAGTGAACTCAGTGCAAGGGTCTCAGGGCTCAGCTGTAGGGCAGGCCCCACCCCCTCCTGCAGTCCCTGTGTCCTTTTGTGTCCAGGTGTGCCAGCATCCATGTGGTGCAACGGCAGCCAGCTCATCTTGCATAAACTTCATGGCACTGCCCCTCCACCAGGCCAGACTGGTCCCTGGTGCCCGCAAACATTCTTCTCCACCTCTCCTGTCACCTCTCTTTGCTTCCTCCTGGATGCCTGCCTGGAACACCTGACTCTTCTCCTGAACCCAGATCTCCCCCAAGGTCAGGCTCAAGTTTAGGAGCGCCTGGAAGACCTCAGGACAGTGACATTCAGAACGGCTCAGTACCCTCACCATGGCCTCATGGCATCCTCCAGGAATCTAAAACAGGCAAGTCCAGTTGCTCCCAGAGTCTCAGGGGCCCCAACGGCAAGGAAGGCAGCAGCCATGCGCCCACCTGACCTCAAACCAGGTTCTGTGACTTCTTAGTCATATCTACGATTAAATCAGCCTCAGTTTCCTCTTCCATAAAGTAAGATTGAGAATAGAATCTATATGCTAGGTTTATTTTGAAACCTAAATGAGATGATGAATGTAATGCACTTTGGCACAGAGCCAGGCAGAAAATAAGTTCTGGATGTGGGAGGATTACTGACTGCCATTATTAGCAATGTTCCCAAGGCCCAGTCACTGGACGCCTCGTCAGCTGTCACCTGGGCCCTGCTCTGGTGAGCTCTGGGATCGCACTGTGCTAGAAGAGTGCCAAGGCCATGTGTCTTGGACCTTCATGCTTTCTAGGACTTTTAGTCAAACATATAATCCAGTTTAACTAGATGTCTCCTTTGAAGGGCCGGCGATATAGCTCTGCAGACTAAGCACTTGCCTAGGTAAGCGCAGGAACCAGGGCTTGATCCCTAGCATCAGATGCCGTGCTGGCCCCGGGCACGCTGAGCCAGCAATGGAGTGCCGGTGTGGTGGCACATGCCTGTAATCCCAGCACTAAGGAGGCAGAAATCAGGAGGATCTCTACGAGTCCGAGCTGTACAGCGAGACCCTGTGCGCACGCACACACACACACACACACACACACAAACCTAGGTGTCTCCTTTGGCCCCGTAGCAGGCAGACAATGTTCACAGGACTCAAGAGCTGCTTCCATGCCACCAGCATAATATGGGGATCTGAGACCAAACTGTTACCAGAAGGGTGCTCAATTCTCCTAGACTTCAAGGGGATCCAGCTCCTTCCTGCTCCCCACATTTCTCCACAGTCCCAAAATTGTGGGAAGATACTTAGATGGAATTACAGTTAGAATGGAAATTTTGCTCCCTTTGTAATAACAGTTCACACTTGTAAAAGCATTAGATCTCAGACCTCTGCCTGGGCTGAGTTCTGCCCTCTCTTCTTTCTCTCCTCACTCCCTCCTCCTCTTTGACTCTCTTTGCATCCCACCCAGTCTAACTCCACCCCGCTTCCAGCTTTTGTGGCCAGCACCACCTTCTGGTTACAGACTTAGCTGCACCTTCCCCTCCCGCTGGGCAAAACTGTATTAACGGGAAAATTCCACCTATGTTCGGCAATGGTTCATGTTTCCTTTAAAAAAATAAAAGAAAACAAACAACAAAAAAAAGAGTGAAAAATAAGACATAAACATTTAATAAAAATAATAATAAACTCAATCTTACTAAGTCTTTGAGCAGCCTTTCACCCTAAAAATGTAAAATGTTAGGTTCGGCCAAATAGCTCAGCGGATCAAAGTGCCTGCAAGCAGGTGCAGAGGCCGGGGATTTAAAACCCGGGCCTGCCGAGCCGGCCTAGCCCTCGGGGCACACTGAGCCTGCAATTGAAACTGGGCTTGGTGGCGCACGCCTGAATTCCCAGCTCTTGGGAGGCTGTAAACAGGCGGATCACTAGGAGACCGATCTAGTAGTGAGACCCTGAACACCCTGTAGACCCTTCCCTAAAAGTTTAAAAAAAAAAGTAAAATGTTAACTGTGTTGACTGCACATTTACGTTTCTTCTTCTTTTCTTCTTTTTTTTTTTTCTTTCTTTCTTTTTTTATGTATTTGGTACTGTGTTTCACCACGCAGCTTGGACTCATAGTGATCCTCCTGTTTTCAGGCTGCCCAGCACTGAGATTGCAGGTATGCGCCGCCATGTCTGGTCTCTACATTTGTTTTTCTTCTTCTTTCCTTCTTTCTTTCTTTCTTCCTTGCTTCCTTCCTTTCTTTCTTTTGTAACCTATCCTGGGAAAGTGTCAGCTTTATAATTTAACATAAAGGCACATATGCCTTATTACAAAAATAGTTAACCATTCTTAGAGACCTTTCCTACTTGAAAGAGACAATAGAACATTTAAAGCCTACTAATGATGTCCCGAAGACCTGGGTTTTTCTCTCAGTAGGAAGGTCTTTTTATTAAATAAAAACTCATATTATGGGCAATAGACACCTTTTTTCCCTGAATCTCAGGATAAAATCCAGGATGATATTCTGTTAAACTACAATTCTTACTTAAGAGTAAATAGAGTAAACCATCTAAGAGTCTCTCTCTCTCTGTCTCTCTCTCAACTTAGTTGGATTGAATTTATCATTTATAGTACACCATGCTTTGTACAGTAAGTATGGTAGCACTACTGTACAGCTTTTAAATCATCATTGACCATTTATTCTGGTTGTGCTTTAGTGTATTTCATTCTTACAACCATTGAAGACAAGGGTACTAGTGTTATCTCTACTTTAAAGGCAGGGAAATGTAGACAAATGTAACAGCCCAAGGTTGCACAGAGAATTTGAAGCCATCAGTATGACTCTGGAAGCTATGAGTTCAGCTGTTACTATACTCTACCTTATAATAGATCGACATCTCCAAGATGACACGCCAGTCAATGAAAAAATAAAGCCACCATTCTAGCTCTTTCTTGCCCTCTACTTTGCTATCCAGCTATAGTCTTTATCCTAATCTAGAGCACGTTGACCAAGTACAGGAGAATCACAAGTTCGAGCCTAGCCTGTACAATTTAGAGTTTCAGCAAGACTCTCCAAAATTGTTAAAAGCACTGGAGATGTACCTTAGTACAAAGGCCCTGGCTTTAGTCACCAGCATTGTAATAAAGTAAAATAAATATTTAAAATCACCCATTTCAGTACAGGACAAAATGACCCATATGCCAGTCATCTTCTTTGTTCTCTCATCAGAACCACCACTTACACCATCCACGTTTTCCCTTTTAGTCAAAAATTGAAAAACAAAAATTTTTTAAAGCCCAAAACATTAAAAATAATTAAGAATATCTTTAGAATTCACTAACATATTCTTGGTTACTTTCATAACTACCATACAGCAGTTATGAATTCAGATATGGATATGGGAAAAGGATCAATTTTGACTAAAGACCTGGTGTGTACCTACTTTGTTTTGCTAACACTACATTGTGGTTATTGCTATCATTGTCCTCATAAAAATGGTAAGAAAAGAAAAACAGGATGACCTGGGAATGTAGGCAACTCAACAGTTCACCTATGTCCATTACATTTAAGAACTTAGGACTCTGGGCAGCCACAGGACTCTGATGAGCTGCCACCCTTGGCCCCCAGTGTGCAGGCATGGAGCTTGTGTTGGAGCTGACCCAACCTTTCAACAACTTATAAGGAGTCTGGGCAGCCCACAGGATCTTGGTAATCTGGCTCACACCACTGAAGCTTTGTTGAGCATCAGCCAGTCACCCCCACTAGGAGCAAGAGCCTTGGTGAATTCTACCCTACTCCCCACTATAGCAGGAACCTTATGGACCCCCCATCCCATCACTCTTCCACCACTGCTAACTCTGGGTGATTACTGGGAATTTCAAAAGTGCCAAAACACAGGAGCAAAAGTCAATTGCAATCTTCCAGGCCACCCAGAACAAATCCAGGAGACAAGGACATGTAAAACCTATGTCTAAGTCCAGACAATTGGAAAGAGGATACCACATGAGTCAAAGGCAAGTCTACCTGAAACTGTACACCTGCTTTTTCCCTCTGCTGCATTCTACCTTCTGTGTGGTGAACAAGGACTCATCACTGGATGCCTCTTACCAACCCTGATACACCCCGCCAAGCACCTATCATAATGAAGATGAGTACATGCATACATTCATGCTTGGGATGGAGTGACCAGGTAAATCCATTAGCCCTGCTTCATCTCTGATACAACAAATATTCAGAAGGAAAAAAAATTCTCCCTATTCAGAGAACAAATAACTTAATGTTGCAATCATTTCTAGCTTCCTATTCTTCCTACTAATCATCACCTTATTCTATGGCTTACATTGAGCAACTCTCTCTGACCATTAGGTGAACTCTATGAGATTATCCTATAATAATACCTGAAATAGATCCCACCCTCCATGCCCTTAGAAGGCTTACTGTCTAGCAGAGAACAAAAGCATATGAGTAAATTGTTAATAGTACCATGGAATAAGAATTAGAGTGTAAGAATGTTCTGAGCCCAGTGGTGGTATGGAGAAGCAGTTTTGGAGGGCCAACAGGTTTAGACAGGACCTTTGAGAATGAAAAGTTCCCAGGAAAACAGTGTGTGATAGTTAATGTTACTCTATGACTGGTTTTCTAGATTAGATCAGTGTTTAAATCAGTACACTTAGAGTTAAGCAGCAGGACCCCCAAATTGTAGGCGGTCCTCATCTAATCAGCTGAAGGTCTACCTAGAATAAAATATTGACTTCCTCTGAGCACAAAGGAATCCTGGTAGCATACAGCCTTCAGACTTGAACACCCTGTACTACTGGCTGTTCCTAGGCATCCAGGCTGCTGCACCACCTGCAGATATTGGTCTTTCTGGTCTCCATAATTGCTTAAGAATTACAATGGCAATCAGTCCTCAAAGATGGCTGGAGATGACTGAGATGACCCACTATCATATCTCATTGACATCTTTAAACTACAGTCTTTCCAAAGCTGTTTATTTGCTTGTTTGTTTCTTTGTTTTGAGATAGGGTTCTGCGCTACAGTGCAGTGAACTTGAGCTCACTGATAAGGTTCCAGCCCAAATACAAATGGCTAAATGATCATGGCTCTAATCCAACGTGGCTGAATCCCCAAAACAACAGCTTATCTTCCCAATGACCACTTCCTCCTTCCCCACTCCAGTCCTAGATACCTTTCCCACACCAACAAGGGAGACCCTAATCAGCTCCTTATCACTGAGCCTACCCCTCAAACTCTGTCCCTATCAAAATCCATAAAATCTCAGCCTTGCTGTGTCAGGGGTCAGAGGATCCCCCATCTCCCTGCAATTTATTCTTTCTATGTCCTTCTCAATGGCAATAAAGACTTCTCCCTCCTTTTTTTTTTTTTAACTTCTTCTTCTCTGCTGTACCAAAAAAAACCCTAACATTTTGATTTTATGGCCTCCTAGAGGTCAAAGGAGCCAAGATTACAAACAAGGCACCAGAGAAGTGTATCTTTGGGGGGTTGGGAATGAACATTTACCATAGTGACCAAATTTGAGGTGAACCAAGATGTTCATACCCTACAGAGAGATCATTATCTACTCCCAAGAATATGAAGTATGAGAGAAATCCCACTCTTGTTTTGTCGAAGTCACCACCAGAAAACAGGCAGGGGTCCCCAAAGATAAGAATGTAACTGCCCTACCTTGGCTGTGGGCAGTAGCCCTGCCCAAGGAATGTGAGGACAGCTTTTCCCATCCAATAGATGGGCAGTGGATCTCCTGATAAGGACCCATGGTTTCTGCACTGCCTTTGAGACAGGAAACACTAAGACAGGAAACCTCAAAACTGAGAGATGGCTTACCTGTGAGAAATGAGACTGCCTAGTGTGAGATGCAAGCTAGCAATGGCAGACAGCAGAGGCAGGAAGAGCTGGAACATGGTCATTGGTGAGAAAGCTCAAAACTGAGGACGGGGTGGGGGATGACTACACAACTCACCAGTCTGAGTCAAGGCACCAAAATGTTAGGTTTTTCAGCACAGCGGAGAAGCAAGTTAAAAGAAAGAAAGGGAAAAGTCTTTATTGCCAATGAGGAGGACACAGAGAGGATAGATTACAGGGAGATAGATGGGGGAATCCTCTGGCCTGAGGCAATTGGAGGCTGAGATTTTATGGACTTTTGGTAGGGGCAGAGTTTGAGGGGCAGGTTCAGTGACACATAAGAAGTTATTGGGGACTCCCTTGTGTGCATGGGAAAGGTATCCAGGACTAGAGTGGGAAAAAACAGAAAGAGGTCATGGGGAAGATAGGCTGTTGTTTTGGGGGTTCAGGCATGTTGGATCAGGGCCATGATAACTTAGCAGTTTGTACTCTGGCTGAAACCTATCACTATTTAGTCCAGGCTGCCCTTGAATTTTCAGCAATCCTCCCGCCTCAGCCTTCCAAGTGGTGGGATGATAAGTTGTGGTGGGATGATAAGGAGCCATGCCTGGAAGCCAACCCCTGAAAATGTTTTTTATTAATTTGTGAATACATGTGTTAACTCTCTGGAGAAAAGCTTCCCAGCTTTCATCACATTCTTCAAGAGACCCACAACTCACTCCCATCCACCTCCAAGAAAAAGACAAAAGTAAACTATCATTTGCATATGAAAAGACCGGTCAGTTAAAACTCTGTTACCCAGATAGCCTGACATATACTAGATGAGATTGAAAAGTATAATGAAGGTTTAAATTTTTTTTAAAACATTACAATAAAAGACACATTGTCATTAATTCCTCCCAAAACACTCCCACTGGCTCAAACACACCTATCCCATTCTTCTCAACACTTTCTAAAGCAGACATGGAACTACTACTGTGACTTGCCTGAGTTGTGCTGTCATAGCTCCCTCTATGAACTGAAGTCATTCAAAGTGCTTACCCCTCGTGGTCATTTGGAAGTTGGAAGACAAGCTAGAAGTCACATGGTGCCAGATTCAGTGAACAGAGCTGGGAGGAACCCTCAAAATGTTTTGATAAGGCCTCCCTACCATGTGATGGTGTACCACAGTGGCATTTGCCATATTTTTGGTCACACCTCATAAAGACATTCTCTGGATGTGCTCAAGGGCTCTGACTACTGTCACCTGCCCACATCAGTGTTCTAGGCAGGTGCCATCTCCTTAATTTTCCTCCTTCCTGCCCTTCCAATAGAGCTCAACAACCATGCAAATTAGTAAAGGCCATGAAAATAAAGCTGGCTGGGAAAGAAACACTTTTCTAGAAAAGGAACCACTTTAGTGTAACTCAGAACCATAAACCAGAGAATCAAGAATCAAGAATCAACCTCAATTTTTCATCCCACAGACACTCACTAGACTGGAAGAGGCATTCCTGAGGGATTAGTGGTTGTGAAAGAGCACTGATAATTTTACAGAGCAGCTTGAAAAAATTGTTCCTGATTATTTCTTTTTAATGCATAGATTCATTAAAGCTTTTCTAAAAGATGCTTTCACAAGAAGTGAACTGCCATCACTTTTATTAACTATGCTCCATCTCATAGATTAGCTGTCTTCCACGCATCAGAAAATCAGTTACAAGAATCAAAGAGACAGTTTGATGTGATGAAAAAAATAATTAAACTGGAGGTCATAAGGCCTGAGTTGTGATCCCTGTTCATCCCATAGCTCACTATATACACAAATCCATTGTGATTACCAGTATAGATTTACTATCTTTCTGTCCTACATGAGTGGGCAGTCCTCAGGGTCATAGGCCTTATCTTATTTCCTTTCTGTGCCATAGCTTCTAGCATAGCATCTGTGACACCACAGCATTTAGTCAACACATTGGCTGAGTGGATGGAAAGGTAGGTGGTTATAGGCACAATCTCTTCAGGCTTCAGTTTCCTTAGCTATAACATAAGGTCTGCCACATGCAGGGGCTGAGTCAATGAAATGAGCTGCTATACATAAATTCCATTCTGCTCTAGCAACATAAGAGACCAGGTAATCTGAAAAGGATGTCTCTGATAATGGGCCAGTGCTGTCAATAGACCATGTGTTGAGATCCCAGACTATAACAGAGGACCGTTTGACCTAAATGAGTAAAGCTGGACAACACACTCTTGGATTAAAGGCAACACTGCATGTAAGGAACAGAAGTTCTACTTGTACCGCTCCTCAGGGTCACCCTGTCTCCACAGCCTGCATAAGTGCTTTTATCTCAGTTAATTCTAATTTAAATGACTGTCCATCAAAGGCAAAAGAAAGAAAGAAAGAAAGAAAGAAAGAAAGAAGCCAGTGAGATAACTCAGAAGACTAAGCATCTGCTTAGGCAAGTGCAGGAAATGGGATTCGAACCCCAGCACAACATGCCATGCTGGCCCTGCCCCCAGGTGCACTGAGCCAGCCATGGAAACCGGGTGTGGTGGCACATGCCAGTAATCCCAGCACTGGGGAAGCTGAAAACAGGAAGATCACTAAAAGTCTGAACTGTGTAGTGAGGCCCTGTACCAAATACATTAAGAGAGAGAGAGGGAGGGAGGAAGGGAGGGAAGGAGAGAGAGAGAGAGAGAGACAGACAGACAGACAGACAGACAGACAGACAGAGACAAAGAGTAAAGGGTTGGACCAAAGGAGAGGGTGTCTGTGTGAAAGATTTTAAGGTGGCTTTGGAGACAGAGACATCTTGATCAAGATGGTCCGGACAGAAATGGAAACATCATGACTGAGGTATCACCTCCCTTCCTGACCACTGTGTGCTTCCTTGTAGTCCTTCCGCAGGCCCTGGTGAGGCCTATCCAGAGCCTGGGGCACTCAGTGAACTTGCCCTCCCTGGCTGGCTGGCTGTTGCAGAGTCCCTGAAGAACCAAGTTGGGGCTGTTGAGTACCATCTCCCTACTAGAGCAGCCAAGCCCCACTCTGAGAAGGCTGCTGTGGGTCCTGGGGAGCCCAAAACTGTGGGCATCAGGCTCCAGAACAAAGGCCGAGGGCGATGTTCCTCCCTTGCACATGCCCAGGAAGATGAGGCTCAGTACTGAAGAATCTGCTTGCTGAGGTCTCAATGAATGACTCACTGTGAACTGGATTTGAACTCACTGCCTCTTCCTGCACCAGAAGCTCCTGCAGGAAATGGTCTTTGCCTGCCAGACAGTACCTATAAATGACAGGAACCACTTCCTCTGGGGAGAGTTCCATGGAACTGGAACCTAAAACCCTCCCGGTGGTGCTTCAAATGTGTCTGAACGCCTCTCCACTTCTCTCCCCCAGGTATCTTTGAATATAGATAATAGTGTTCTGCCTCATTCATATTTCTATTTGCACACACTTCACTTGCACAGAATTTGAACCACTGGCTTGTTCATTCATTCTTTCATTCCATTCTAAGCAGCTGTGAAACAGTATAACCTGGCTGTATTTTATACAATAATAGGGTGGCGTATTTTAGATCAAAGGATCCAGCTGGCAAGAGGAAGGAGGCTCGGGACAGTAGGAAGCATGTGTCATTTCAATGACTTTGCACAGTGGCCACTTAGTCCATGCAAGTAGGAGTACAAATGTGGTTTTGAAGGTGTTTCTGAGAGCCCATCTGGATTCCGGCACTGGGCACTGGGACAGCAAACAATAGTTACTCCAACTCATTTCTGCTCATCCCTGGAACAGTTTGGGGTGACCAGACCCCACTTTCAGCTCTAGAGGTAGGCTTTGATTAGAGCCACTTACTGGGAATGATTCAGCACCTACCGAGGAACTGAGGCTTTAAATCATTCCCCACATGTCAGGCCCTTGAGTGTGAGGGCAGGCACTAGATCCAAGATACTTGAGAGAAAAATAATGGTTGTGAGAGCCGCCTTCTCTTTAGACCTACAGGAAGCTTCTGTCTTTATTGCAGCCAGGGCCCCCTCTCTTCATTGTTCCCTCTGACCATGTTCTATTGGCACTGTGGTGTTCCAAGCACAGTGCTCAGTGTGAGGAAGACCAAGCTGCCGCCATCTTGAACCTCACAAGAAAATCAGTCAACATAGAAATATACTGTGTCTGGCCAAGTTACAAGATTCATAAAGAAAAACAGAGCCAAGTCAGAAAACATAGTTATGGGGTATGATATTTTAGATGGTGAAGTAATTTAAAAAATAGTCAACAAAGTAAACAGAGCCAGACATAAGTGCTGTGGCCTTTAGCGGAGGACACCTGGGAAGGCATTGAAAGAACCAGAAAATTTAAAAAGAGGTTGAATATAAAAGGCATTTTGACAAGAAACCCATTACTCAATGACTGATTAGATTTGGGAGTTAAAAGAGAAAGATGAATCAGAGATTACTTAGAAGCAGTATTTTTGAAACTGTAATTCATATATGTTTAGTGGGTCAAGAAATCAATTTAATGGGTCACAACTACTTTTTGTAAGTGGAATGAAATAGATTAGAGTAAAATAGAGATTCACTCATAGGAACAGTAAATACTGTTTTATGAAATTCTGTTTCAATTTTGTGTGCTTGCGTCGGGATGTGCATATATACACCAAGTCAAAATGTGAAATTGATTATTATAGTATATTTTAAAAACTGGAAGAGCCGGGCATGGCAGCATATTCCTGTAATCCCAGCACTCTGAGAGGCTGAAGCAGGAAGATTGAAAGTTTAAGCCCAAGTTCAAATTTAGCAAGATTCTATCTCAAAATGTTTGAAAAAAAAAAAAAAAANGTAGCTCAGCGTGAAAGCTCTAAATTCAATCCCCAGTACCACAAAAATTAAAAAAAGAGTATCAATGTAAAAGTTTTCAATCTGTGTCAGTGCAAGACTGACACAGTGGTACTGTGGTAAGACTGTGGTACCACGAGTTTAAAATAAATAAATAATAAATAAATAAATAAATAGTGAGCACATTAGCAGATGCCAAAAATGGTGAAAATAAAGATTGAGTTTGAGATTAAGGTTTTCAGTTGAATAAATAAAAACTTAAAAGACCGTTAAAAGGGTAAGTAGAGACAAGGGAAATGTCAAAGCTAGGGACAGAAATTTGAGTCTCATTTGCAGAGAAATTTTGTGTGACACTATTGTGACAACTAGGTTACTAAAGGGAGAAGTGTAGCAAATGAAAAATGCAGTGCCGAAGACAAAGCCATGGACCACAATTGCGTTTGGGAGAAAGGAGAAGAAAGAGTGGACCACAGAAAGGTTGAAGAATGAGCAGGCAGAGGTTCAAGGAAAATCAGGAGATTGGAAGGATCAGGAGTAACCGTGAGAGCAGGGCATCGATCGTGCTGAGTGTTGGCCATCTGAGAGCCGTGAGTGAGGGTGTGGACTAAGAGAAACGCAACTGGCATAGCAACTGGAGCACATCAGCAGTATTCCTGCAGAGCGGTGGAAATACAAGCCAGGATAGCTGAGACACAAAGGTGAATACTTTGCCGTAAGGGCAAGTGTGTTTCTCAGTATACAGGCATTGCCTTCCATTTCACTCCACCAGATGTCTTCTCTGGGCGCCAGTGTTCCAAATTAGTGCCATCAAGTTGCAGCCATTTCTTCACTGTGAGGTTTCTAGGACACTGTGGGAAGCACCTCAGATTCCTCCTTGAGGTGGTCAGCACGAGTAGCACCAAGTATGCCTCAAGGGCTCAAAGCCAGCTGATGTCAAAGGAGAAGATCAATATTTTTAATACTAAAGGACCAAATCCTGAGTCTCAGAAAGGCTCCAGCGAGGGAGGAGTCTGCTCTATCCCTATGCGAGGAAAGTCAGAATTCTTCTCGGGGGAGAAGACTACTGCTTTTCTTGTGATCATGCAAATGAAAGGTTCAGTATCCAATCTGGGGAAAAGAACGAAGGCCATAAAGAACTCGTGTGTGTGTGTGTGTGTGTGTGTGTGTGTGTGTGTGTGTGGCATTACTTGGAGCTGACAGGCTCTCACCAAGTCACTAAGGCTGGAGTCCCAGGTGTGAGAGGAAATGGGAGATGAGAACAACCTAGGAACTAAGGAAAGCTGGGTCTCCATCGAGATGGCAAGAGGGTGACAGCAAAGGAAAGAACACAACGGAGACTGCCAGCTAGTGACCAGCAGCAACAACATCTGACATTTAATTTCACATTGTTTCTTCCCAAAACATTAGCTTTCTTCTAATCACAAGCCCCTGTTCAAGTTTCTTAACTAGTGCAACCTGTCACTGACAACAAAAATTGATTGAGGGCCCACGAAGCGCAGGGCTTTCTTCTGTGTGCCGTAAATATTATTACCTTACTTAATCTTTATGATGGCATCACTACTGACCTCATTTCACAAAGAAACTGAAGCACAAAAGAGTAAATAAATTGTTTAAAGTCATGTGACTAGCATGACTAGCTGGTGAGATAGCTCAGTGGACTAAGCACCTGCTTTGGCAAGCACAAGGACCAGGGTTCAATCCCTATCCTGCTATGCCGTACCAGCCCTGTCCCTCAGGTGCGCTGAGCCAAGGACTAAGTCTAGGCATGGTGGCGCACACCTGTAATCCCAGCGCTGGGGAGACTGAAAACAGGAGGATCACTATGAGTCCAACCTGCATAGTAAGACCCTGTACCAAATACATAAATGAAAAAGAAAATTAAATTAAAAAATAAAGTCTTGTGACTAGGAAAAACAACAGCCTGAATTTGAAATCAAGAACTTTGACTACAGGGCTCACCATCACAACCATGCCTGTTCTCCACCTCCGCATTGGTGTTAGCTTGGGAACTGAAGAAAGGGTCAGAAGTCTTGATTTACCATGAGGAGCTGATGAGCCTACTGGAGGAAGTCTAGAAAAATGCTACAGCATGCCTTGGCAGTGATGTTAGTAGAACATAAGCAATTCCTAGGGGTGCTGAGAAGGGATGGGGAAAGGACCCCGAGTTGGAGAAGGACCATGAGGAAGGGACTCTCATAATAGAAGTGTGCACATGAAGAAGACTGGGTCCAGCCTGGGACAACAAACTCATAGTGCCTTTCACCAGGTTTGGATGGTTAGTAATTGGTCACTGTATGCATATTACATCTTCCTGCTGTTTGCTGATACTCTTGGCCCTTGAGGCGCAATCTAGGGATTACTCAATGACTGTGATTCAGCTGAGATTCATCTTTTATTAAGCAAGCTGATGGCCACAAGCTTCTCCTTTTCTATCAGCGTTATTTCTAAGCTGTATTTGCAACCTCCTAAGGTGCTTTACATCCTGGGAAATAATTATAGTTATCCACAGATAAACAGACCAGAGTGAAATCAATTTTTCTCTGGTAATAGAAAAAAAAATTCCATGAATATTACTTTTGATGAAGGTAACTGAAAGCAGATGGAGGAATACAAAGTTTATCCAAGAAGTTAGTAGACAGTTCAGCAGAGATGAAAACTGGCCAGACTAAGACAAATATTCATGCGGCCTGTGGTCATTTTGAGCATCTTTAGAGGAGGAATGCCAGTGAGACACCTGGGTGTGGGAAGACAAGATAACCGCCCCCAAACTCACAAAGAAAATAAGCTGCTTATCAGGCACAGTGAGCCTACAGTATATGGCCAGCCTTATTAGCGTATCTTAATTAGGAATTGGACTGTCATGGATAGAACACACTGTAAGTTACACAACTTGGGAGACAAATAAGTCATTGAAATTCCAAATACACATCTTGTCTCCTACCTATTCCTTGAAATGTTTTATCTTTTCTTTCCCCGTTTTTTCTTTCTTCATTCTTCTTTCTTCTTTCCTGTTCACTGTCCTAATCCTTGCTTCTCACCATTGCTTCTGAGAGATACATCCGCAATTATCAAGTTATTACTTCATCTATTCCTTGTCTGCTTTGCATTGCTCTTCTCTTATCTCTACCTCCCATGATTTTATTCTCATTCATCTTTTTCACTGTTTCCCTCTTTCTTTCCCCTCTCCCTCCCTCTTTTCCTCTCTTCCACTCTGTCACTCATCCTCACAAGCTTAATTTCACATAAAACTTAGTTTATAATAAAGAATTCCTGTGCTGGTTATGAATTCTATTTCTGCAGTTTATGCCCAGGACTCAGGATTGTGTAAAACTAGACACATCTCGAAGGCTGCTGCTGTAGTGGCAGGTGCTTCTGTGACCTCTCCCCTTCACATACCTAGAGAAATAACATTACCCGTTATCATCTCAGAACAGGGACAGGAGGGACAGTCCACTGAATACACATTTGGCCAGGACTGTGTCTATTTTACAGAAGACACTGTGCACTCCAAGAACTCCCAACATCAGCCCCGGTACCCATAGCCTCATCTGCTCAATGTATTCCCATTGCTCTGCAGTTGCTTAGCTCTGATTTGATGGGCAACCCTTCCTGAAAACATGAGGGAGGATCATGTGGGGTGTTAAACTTGGCTCATATACAGCTGAGGAATGGGTACAGCAACTACTCCAGACCCGGGAGGGTGGTATGTCTGCAAGAGAATTGAGCATAGTACAGGACAACTGAATATCATAGCACTGGCTGTTTACGTCACAGACTTGGTTTGTGGTGAGAGGAATGCTGCGAGCTATGAAACATTTATTTCCCAGGGCACAGACACAGTGCAGTCAGTAGAGGCTGTCGTGATGCACACTGCAGAGCCGTACAGAGGGGCTTGCATTTGCCAGCATGTTAGCCATCTGCTGTCTTCCAGGCAGTGTCTGGGGCTGATGGAAGGATGCTTCTCCAGTTTCACAAAAACATGCAAGAGCTGACCAAGGATGGGGCTCGGGGATCACTTTCTCCTTGCTCTAAGCCTTGCTGATGCCAAGTTCTAGCTCATGTCCTCAAGCAACCCCGGAGCCTCAGCCCGAGGATGAGTTTCAAAGTCTCTGACAAATCAACGCCAAGTGAAAAGATGTCCTGGACAGCGCAGGAGAAACCGCACCTAATCAGTCTTCAAAGTACCTCATACCCAGCATTGATCTTGGGTTATTCAGAAACCTCGAGGCATATGTAAAACCTGCTGTAAATCCACTCGATTCCAATTACTGTGGAAACTACATGCAGTTGTTTAGTGGTTCTGTTGCTCTAAGCCAGGCAAGCCCAAGTCATGGCCAGGGTCCCACGTGACCCTAGATAGCTACTTACGCAGCCCAGCAAGATCATAAGCTTTTAATGTGATTGTATGAGTTTTAGCAAGTTTTTTATGACTTGACTATGGGATGCTGAAGCTGGGACTGCATAGGTGACAATAGGATACTGTGCAGGGAAAGACGCAAGACAGTCTAGCTCTGCCTCCTGTGGCTCCACACAGCCAGTCCAGTTGACACCCACCTGGGTCAGACTTCATATGTGCTTGTGCACCCTGGTGAGTAACATGCAGTCATTAACTAATAATAATAATAATAAAATTTTTTTGAGATAAGGTCTCATTATGTAGTCCAGTCTGGCCTTGAACTCACAACTATCCTCCTGCCTCAGCCTCCTTAGTTCTGGGATTACAGGCATGCACCACTATGCCTGACAAGATAGTAATATTTCTACTTATGGGCATGTGTGTGCATGCCTCAAAAGACAAGCTTTCATTGTTATTGAGATGATACGTGGGCCAGCGAGATAGCCTAGCAGGCTAAGCACCTGCTTAGTTTGTTCCCTGGCACCACATGCCATGCCAACCCCACCCCCGGGCACGCTGAGCCGGCTACTGAGACCAGGTGTGGTGGCACACACCTGTAATCCCAGCACTGGGGAGGCTGAAAACAGGAGGATCACCACAAGTCTAGCTGCATAATGAGACCCTGTACCAAATACATTTTTTAAAAAAAGAGAGAAGACCTGTAAATTTCCTCATTCAATTATTAAATTGAGGCTTGTGTCCATACAATAATAAGTTAAAATAGTTTGTTAGCAATGGTGATATAGGAGGTAGAGAAATGTATCAAGTAGCTTTTTGCTCATGTTATTGTCATAATTACATACACAATATGGCTAACGTCAGAGGTATAATGCAAAGGAAGCTTCAGTACTTATATACGCTATCGTATGTCTTTTATTTATAAAAGATTGGCCACAACAAGATGATCATGAAGAGACATGAAGCAGAATGACCCAGGGAGAAGATGGACTTATGCATCCGGTTACTGGCTCTCCCTGACTGTACTGTAGTCATCAGGCATTACTGAGTCTTTATCTCAGAATTCACTGAGAGTTTGCGTTGCTGCCTCAGTCCCGCGCATCTCAGCTACTTGCAATGCACAGCTGCCGTGGGAAACCAGCCAGGGAAATTATAAAACGTGGCTATGGGGCTGGGGACATGGCTCAGCAGCCAAAGTACCTGCCTGGCAAGCCCAAGGACCCGGGTTCACTCCCTGGTACCACATGTCATGCATGCCCAGGAACCCTGGATGCACCAGGCCAGCCATCAAGACTGGGCGTGGTGGTGCGTGCCTGAGATCCCAGCGCTGGGGCGCTGAGACAGGAGGATTACTATGAGTCTGAGCTGCATAGTGAGACCCTGTGCCAAATAAATAAATAATCAATTAAATTTTAAAAAATAAAAAATAAAAGACTTGGCTAAATTTTGGGAAAGAAATGGAGTTGTAGGAATACAATCTCCTCCACACATATTAATTAATATTCTAATACTATCAACTTTTACACTTGGCCTTTAATATTGGCATACCAGAGTGCAAAAGCTATCCCCCCAATACCCTCACCTTTCCTCTCTTAATAAGGAGATTCTGAAGTAATCATGTCCATTATTTCTCTAAGAAGCCAAATAAGGCTCATGGAATTTCTACCTCCACTTTATTTATTTTATTTTATTTTTTATGTACAGGGTTTCACTACGCAGCTTGGATTCCTAGTGATCCTCCTATTGTCAGCCTCCCTGGAGCGGCCAGGCCCTGACTTCTACCTCCACTTTAGAATAATTATGCCCCCCAGATTCCCAAAAGCAATTCCAAGGGTTCTGTCCCAGTATCTCTGTCTGTAGTTTCTTATTTCTCAGACCAGCCTGAAACCTTGGTTTCCAGCAGGGCCTTTACACCTCTCTAACCTGTCCGCACACACCAATGACTCACCCTGTAAACAGGTAAGCAGGGGAGAAGCCTGGTAGGGGAGGGGGCACTAGAAGCTTTGGTGAGGACATGCCGGTTTGTGACAAATGGTCCTCACACCCTGAATACCAGTACATAGCCAGCAAAGACAGGAGAGGAACGGAGGACAGAGGGGTCTGGAATGCCAGGCTGAAGAGCTGGGACTTTATCCTTCCTGTCATTGAATGTTTTTGAGCAGGGTCATGGACTGAGAAAATACAAACTTCAGAAAATAATTGAGGTAGGAAAATATGGGGAGGAGAAATCAATCACAGGTTGATTTTTCAGACGAAAGGGGCCAGTGGCCCAGAGATGTCCGGGCCCCTATCATGACTAGACACAGAGGTCATGGAACGGTGCAGATTTCAGGACCAGATGGATATAGAGACCATGATTTCCTTGGTTTAGACTGTTCTGAACTTGAGAGTGGTGTCTCTCCTCTTGAAACTACTTGAAAATGAACTATAAGTAGGTCTCTGCTTCAGTTTTCTCCTCAACGGGTCATATCTGAGGTGGCCACCAGGGGGCAGAGGTACTCTAACAACTAAAGTAGCGATCGGGAAAGAAGCCAACACTTAAGGTGAAGACGCAAATCACTGGAGCAGAACATACAGTGGATGAGGGGCCATTGGGTTGTCTAGAGATCTGATCTGGAATTCTGGCAGCTTTAGGAAATGAGATGAGTATGCAATTTGAGCAACAAACAGCAAATCAGTTATTGAGTTCCTGATATAGTGCATACCACACACTTGCTTACTTTATTTCTAATCTACACGTGAATTGTACACAATAGCAAACACATACGCTTCTTTTATAACCAATAAGACCAGCTCTGAGGATTTCATTCACTGAGGCACTTATTGAACACCTACTGTATGCCAAGCATTCTTCAGAGCCCTTGGGATACAGTAAATAGACACAGGTGACCTCAAGGAATAAAGGAGTCAAAGACTAAAGTCAAGACCAATACCTAACCTCTCAGGGCCTAGGACAAAAGTGGAAAGGGAGGTACCAAATGATGCAGACAAGGCCTTCACCTTTTGCATCTACAGTTCCAGGAAATGCCCTGGAAGAGACACATTCAAATTCATGGTGTGAAAGCCTAGCTGCCCGGGAAGAACTGTGAAGGGTGTTGTTGGAGCAAGCTTGGCTCCCTATTACCCCTGGGGCAGAATGTGTGTTAGAAGCGGAGACTCAGAGCCAAGCTTCACCTGTGGAAGAAAGAATTGGTGGGAAAGTGCTTGACTTGTCCATCATCATGTGACATAAAACACCGATGTACACTCATAAGCATTCACAGTGTCTGTGGGCCAGAGGTCCGGAAGTGCTTGGCTGAGTGCCTTCCTCTCTGGGTCTCTCAGGAGGTCCCAGTCAAGATCCTAACCAAGGCTGCTGTCACCTGCAGGCTAGAGGAGCTGCTTCTAGAATCGCTTCCTCACAGGCACATGGGGCTGGCATGCTGGTGCTGATGGTGACAGGAACTTCAGCTACCTCTGAGGGTCTTAGGCTGTGGCACCTGCTTTCCCCAGAACAGCGGGCCTCTATATCCTAAAATCACACGTGAACATTGTTGTGACATTCCACTGGTGACCCAGGCTGGCCCTTGGGAACCACACAAGGGCGTGGTCACAGGGATTGATCTCTGAAACCACTCCCACAAGGACCTGGAAAGATGTACCGAGAGAGTACAGTCTAACTGCCCTATCTCCTTTTCTCCCTGCTTCTGTAGGAATCCCTTACCTTTGTTCATTCTCTGACTGTAATAGAGGGTTAAATCCCTGCCCCAAACTCACACTTACTAAGTGGCAGAACTGAGTCACATCACAAGCTGGGGACCTGCCCAGAATTCGAAGCATGGGTTGTTGATGAAAGTGCAGGGCAGCAGAAAAAAAGTGAAGGGAAACAGACCCCAGGATCCTGACCTCGGCTTAGGTAAAGCTTTCCACTTCATTGCGCCTCAGTTTTCTCACACAGAACTCAGGACAAATGCTGGTGCCTACTCAGTAGAGTCATTTAAGGGATGAAGTGGAGGGGTAGTTGCGAAATTCATAGACTGATGCCTGGCCAAATGGGTGACTTTATGGATAAATGAATGAATCAGTCAACACATCAACAAGTCAATAGTATCGACAGCGCTCCATAGTTTTATACCTCTCTGAGTAATCCTCTGATCTGCCTTAGGCTTTGAAACTTTGTCTACATTGATTTTTTCCAAAAGTCCCCAGAGGAAGGCTCTGTGAGGATTGCTGTAGGTGACAACCGGCAATCGTTGCAAGTGTCTGTTATGAACTAGGATGGTTTTTGAGCATGATTCGCTCTTGCCTTCCTTGTGAGCCTCCAGAGAAATTGTCTTTTCCTTTTCAGGCTGCCTGAGCCCTGTGCAACACTCAACTCACAAATAATGCGGGGCACACCCATGTGGTAGTAATTGTGCTATTTTGGGTGGTGATATAATGGCTTCCAGAATCCCAGAGAAGACTTCTGGAACCTCTTTCCACAGGCAGGGCTGCTCAGTGGTGGGGGCGTGTGGGTTTACCGTGGCTCCTCCCACCATGGGGAAAGTTATTTTTGACCTTGGCCAGGGAGATGAAGACTAGTTATTTCCAATGGCTGGGACAGAAAAAGATGACCCTTTGGAGTAGGAAGAAAAAAAAAAAAAAAAAAAAAAAACATGCACAATGAGAAAAATCATGTACCCTCTTCTGGCTTTGTTCTTAACCATCATGGTAGCTGACTTCAATCAGCTCATGTTGTGTGCTTTGTGGGGAGATAAAAGGAGAGAATGAGAGAGAAAGAAAGAAAGCTGAGAGACTGAGACGGAAATGTGCCATCCGGGCTAGTGCAAAGACTCGAGATCTTTTCTTACCACAGAATACCTGTGAAGGGGCTAAGAGCCTTGGGAATCTGACACATAACTAAAGGAGGTCAAGATTTAGGTATTCTGCAGCAAATCACACTTTTACTTAAATCATTTAAATGCTATTTTTTAAAGACTATTACAGAAATCAGAATGATCTTATGAGGACTTTCATGTAATTTTTAACTGATGTGTCTATTTCCTAATTTACTAATAGGAAGGATTAGAACATGGCTCCTCTATCTTGCATCTTGTTTTGAAAGTAAAATTGGTTGTCCATCATAATGAAATTGAAAGAGTAAACTGATGCTTTTCATTCTTCTCCCCCCCCAAAAAAAATCTATTTTTATGAAATGACCTTGATCTACCTCATTTTGTAAATGAGCTCTAACACCTCGCGAGCACGCTCACAGGGGCACGCACTGAATAGAGATGTCTTGGCGGCAGAGCTGCGGTGTCCCTGGTGGCTCGCAGCAGGCAGCTTGCCAATTTCCGATTTCCAATCCCTGGTCTCTCCAGGGCAGGCTTCCTCGCTGCTGAAACAGCGTGAAACCTGACAACAGAACACCAAGTCTTTCTCTGACATCTAGCGTCTGCGTGTGAAATGACAGATGGGGAGGCTATGGGGCCTAACCTGCAGCGCCTGGAGGTTGCCTCTTGGTCCAGAATCACCCCAGGGCCCATCAGAGGAGCAGGTGCCACTTCACTGCTGCACTCAGCCAGGGACAGAAGGCACCAAGAGGCCCCGCAATGGTGAAAAGGCATCATTATTCTTGCTGTACAAGACACCATACTTATTAGAGACTGGCAGAGGGACTCTGTGTTTCTTTACCTCTTGATCAGGAAAGTGTCAGGAACCATCGTTTCTATCTTGCTAAACCTCCTCAGTCCAAGTTCTTTTTCCAACCCCTCCCCCTGCCTTCACATATGACCTTTTTAAGCTTGATTTTTCAAGCATATGGAATTTACACAGAATGCACAATGTAGGTCAACTGTTGCCAATGTCCAAAAAAAAGGAGGGGACAAGCTTCGGACTGTTGCTTCTCAGCGCTTTCCAGCACCAATATATGATGATGCTCTTGGATTTTCGGAGGAGAGTGTCACTGCACCCTGCCAACATTTTAGCCCTTTAGCTCACTCAGCTTTAGACAGCACCACTAACTTATCTGAGTTGCTGCTTTTCTCCTGAAGAACCACTGGCATGCACCATGCTGTCAGGCAAACCTAGCGCAGGTGGCTCTGTACTGCGGGAGAGGTAAAGGAAGGAGAACAGTCTGGGAAAAGAGGAGCCAGGGGAGGGGTGAGGCGGAGGCAGGAGCCTTCCTGCCAATCAGAATGGTCCTTGTCAGGCGGAGGAGGGGGCCTCCTCCAGGCAGCCCAGTGAACTCATCCTAGAGGTGCTGAAGTTCCGTGATGATCATGTATCTCCTTGGATTACACAGAACTTCTCGGTAATTCATCACTGACCCGTAATAGAATAGTCTTCCTCGCCAAGAACTTCCCTTCCAGGTTACCTATGTCCCTGACATTTCAGTGTGAATCTATCGTTTCTTCACTGGAAGCCAAACTTCCTATATCTTTTGTTCATTTCATTCTTTCAACAAACGTTGACTCAGTGGCTAGTTAGAACCAGTCAATGAGTTGGCTTCTTGAAAAACAGTGGAGGAAAAACAGAACCAGCTTTCAAGGGGCTTTCAGTCGAGGGAAGCACATCTGGCCTTCATTAGTGTCTCAGGAGCCTTTGGGTTTTACCTTCAGTAACTGTTAAACCCTCATTTCTTTGCCTTAAATCTATGAGGCCTGTAAGTCTCTGTTTCTGTCTCTGCCTCTGCCTCTGTCTCTGTCTCTGACTCTTCCCCCATCTCCATCTCCATCTCTGTCTCTGTCGCTGTCTCTCCATCTCCATCTCTTTCTCTATCTCTATCTCCATCTCCATCTCTACCTCTATCTCTATCTCTATCATCTCTATCATCTGTATGTCTATCCCCCCATCTGGTAGGTGAGACCCCCTCACTCCCTGTGCTCCCTCACATCTCCCAAGTGGGTCTGTAAGTTACTCAAGTGAGCTTGCAGTCAAAAGGCAGCTGAGGTGAAAGCCAAGAAGCACAAACTCCTCTGGAACTAATGCCCCAAATCAGTGGTGATGAGCCCATGGCACACAGCAGGCCATGCTGCAGCAAGCTGTATGTATTATTCAAATCTCTAAAAGGTTTGCCATCACTGCCCTAGATGGCTGGCACTGTGGTAGGTATGCTCTCTCTGTAGTCTGGATTCACGATGCACCTGTGGAGTTTTTCCTAGAAGATACCACGTGGCTGACTCAGATGAGCAACAGAAGTGTCATATGCATGTGTGACCAGCGAGCTCTCTGAAGTCACGTCCCTTATGATCTAGTCCTGTTTTCTGTCCATCTGCTTGATCAGCAACAATGCAAGGAGTGTCCTAACAGCAGCCTTATTCGTGCAAATTTCAGGAACTGACTCCATTCTTCTTTAAAAGGGGAGATGGTTTTAAAAAGGGGGGAGGAGGTATGAATAAGCAAAAAGTAGGAAAACCAACAAACACTACAGACTAACAAACGCCATAAAACAGCAAAAGCATCTTTGAAGACTTTTTGTTTTTTATTCTTTTTCAGAGGTGGAATTTCAAGTTAATCTATGTAAATATCTGATTTAGTAGAGGACACAATAAAGTTCTCTAAAAACATAATGAAGATTGTTACGGATCTCAATAAAAACGTGGCTTTCTGTGTCCTTTTTTTGTTTTTGTTTTTGTTTTAATTTGGTGGTTTAGCAATATATGTAAGCCGAATGGTGCTGAGGTCTCTACTCTTGCAACTTAGTGTTAGGGGATTTTTAAGTTTACTCTACTTTCTCCCACTTTGTGATCCAGAGGCTCCCCCTTCAACAAAATGACCTACGCTAGTTGTCATTAGAAAAGTCAGATAAATTTGACAAAAAGAAAATTCAGAGACTACCACAGCAAATCACCCGTGACCTTTTTAATTAATCTGATATATATCCTCACATGTTTACAATCCATGTGACAAAAATAGAAACTTGGTCCCCCAGGGAGAGGAGAAAAGTATAAACAACAAAAGTTCAGCTAGTGAGAGTTGAGGAAACAACATCTGTCCCTCTCATCGAAGGCGTCTCATAATTCACTACAGAGTAGCAGCAAGTATTGATTTCTGCCCTTCAGCTTCCTGAGCGGCCATTTATCACTGTTACCTCCCAGAGCCTGTGTCAGAAAAGCACCGCTCATCAGATTTCCTCATAACAATCCATAAATATGGAGCAACAGAAGGAGCAGAGAGGTCAAGTAGCTTCATTAGAGCGTCATGATGCCTTCCTTGGCCAATGAGTCCTCAGAATCTCCTAGAGCCCTCTTTGCCTTTCTTGAGCCAAATAGTACATGCCAAAGAGGGGTATGACAGAAATCTTTTGGTTAGCTCTGGCTCTCTCCAATGTTCTTCGCCTTCATTGCTTGGCATTGTAGAAATCTCTAGGCTTCCTGTGAAGAATTCATCCGAGAAGTCAACTAAACTTTATACGTTAAAACAAGCTAAACCTGGGTGTAGGGATTCATACCCATTATCCCACTCTATACTCTGGGAGGTTAAGGCAGGAAAATCACAAAACATTAAGCCCAGTTTGACCAGTGACTTAGTGATTTGGCAAGATCTTGTGTCAAATGATAACAATTTTTAATTGATGGGGATGTAGCTCAATGTGAAACCCCAAATTCAATCCCCAGTACACACACACACACACACACACACACACACACACCAGTAGCCAATTCTCTAATTGCTTCACTAGAAGCATCGCACAGATGTCTTTGTTTTCATACAGCCTTGTGTTCAGCAGAAAATTAAGTCTACTTCTCATGAAACTCACTTGACCAAATGAGTTAGTAGACTCATAGGGCTGAAAGAGTTTTCAGAAATTATCTAGTAAAACCCCAAGCCCTTAAGAAGTTAAATATCTAAAGTTTGAATGAAAAATAAGTTTCTTCTTCAGCAAAAATTTCAAAGAGCGAGTAGAGGCTGCCTGGGGTTCCATGTGGAAGATTTGGGTGTTGGCTCTCACAGGAAACAGTGTTGAGATTAATTAGTGTTGGGTAAGAAAAGGAGGAAAAATTGCCTGTGTCCTAAATTTCTAAGGCCAAGTGTGTTCTCGGCTTTTAGGCTTACTCCAGAAGTTTTCTCCATCATCCCTTGCCATGCTATATCTTTCTGTTAACCATTTCCTTGTAAAAATCTGTCTGAATCTTAGCCCCACCTTGGTTTTCTCTTTGAGAGACACCAAAGCTTTTTGCCTTTCCTGCTGGAACCTATGTTCCAACCCTTTAGTCATCCTTGCCACTTGTTTCTACAGCCACTCAGATTTCTTCACACCTCTTTGAACAGTGGTGAGCAACACGGAACAGAGTCCTCTTAACGCAGACTATAACCTGACTAAGGCAGAACATAAAAGGATCATTGCCTCTCATCTTCATATTTCTTCATACTCCTGGTATCACATGGGCTTCTCCACAGTACCATTGGACTAATAATACCTGAGCCAGGTCATCCTAAATCTCTCACTGGCGAAAATGATGCTCAGAAGTTCAGCATCAAAGTGCATCTCCCCAAATGCCCAAAACAAGTCTCCATTTTGGGGATAGGAAAGTTCAGGCAAAAATAAATTTTTTAAAAAGAACAAAAGACAACTATTTTTTAAAACAAAAACAGATGTTAAAAGCTGAAAGGGGAAATTTAGTAAAATTTAGCAACATTTTTTGAAAGGCAAATTTAAGCGAATCAGATAGTTTAAACAAAAAGTTTTTTGTTTTTTGTCTTTTAAACAAGAAGTTTTGAAGTCCAAGTGTGTCGAAGATCCACACCCTGTCTTCCTGTCACCACCCCTCCACATCCCTTCCCACAGGACCTGTGTTAGAAGCAATGTAAGCAGAAAATAGATGCTAATTTGAGGTTGTTAAAATTGGCAAGAAGACAACAGATTTCAGATATGAAGAAAGTCAGTCTCACATGAATTGGCCCAGGATGATGAATGCACACAGAGAAACTGGAGGTGAAACGTGCTCCGTCGACAGCCTCTGGTACTCTCAGAAACTCTGGCATAACTCTAGGAAGGAGCCCCTCAGGATTATCCCAGAGCATTTAAGATTGCCACCTAAACGTTCAGCTGACTTGTGTACCAGTCCAGCTCTGACCTTATCCTCTTCCCATCCCAAATTAACCCTTCCTCTGCTTAGTGGTTTCATCGATGCTTCACCCATGTCATTTTGTACTATCAGGATAATACTTATCGCCGTCTCCCTGAAATCTCTCCTAATCACACAGTATCTAACTCATAATTTCTATATTAATCTCTCCTGCCCCAATTCTACCCACTTTGTCCAATTATATCTTTTTCACCTGTCCACTCAACTACTACAGTAAGCTCCCTTCTGTCCCTACCTGTTTCCTCTTCCTCTGGAATCCTCTCTCTAACCTGCCAAATTCTTCCTTTCAGAACATACTCCAATTATATCATGCTCTTGCTCAAACACATTTTATGACTTCCCATTACCCCTCCAGATTAGTGTAAAATTCTTGACTTTGAGAATCAAAACCTCCTACAGTAGAGACTTATAACTACTTTTCAAGCTGGATCAATTGCCCCAGCCAACTTTTCTATGATTTCTTGGCCCATCCTTCAACTTCCAACTTTTTTTTCAACTTCCAAAATCTTATCCACCCACTGAGTTCCTCTTAAATACACGCTTCCATGAGGCACAGCTGGATAAGAACTAGGGAAGACTGCTCTAACGCAGTGGTCCTTCTTGCTAGGTCTAAAGTCTACCCTAGTATAGAAATCCAGATGGTTCTAGGGGCACTTGTCAATGTCATCAATTTTATGAAAAAAAAATGTGTATTTTTAAAATATTTTTGGGCTGGCGAGATGGCTCAGTGGTCTAAAGCACCTACTTGAAACAAGCTTGGCAAAG